>JAKCPI010018303.1:0-30701 GCA_023213315.1 Euborellia annulipes
CTACAATTATCCCCCCTAATTTCAAGATGTGCCGACGATTGCTTCTAATTTATTTTTTGGTTATAAAAAAATTTTTTTCTTGAAATTTGGTTTATTTTTTACGTAACTTTTTTATGAAATTTTTCAGCTTTTTCGTGAAACTTTAGAAGTTGAAAATGATATTTTATTCGAAAATTTTAAGTCATCATACTAAAAATTGTTTTTTTTTTTCAGTAAAGTACGAGACTGAATTTTAAGCGAAATCCGCGGGGGTCAGGAAAAAAATTTGTCGATTTGGCATGGAATGATCCAAAACTTTAACAAATAATTCAAAAAGATAAATTATGATAGGGAGAAGACGCAATAGCCAGAATATTAAATAAAAACATTTATTTATTGTCTTGGCTGCTGTATCATTAGCAAAAAAGGTACCTGAGTATTCAGTGCCGTTGCAGAAGCATCGATATCCGCGAGGTATTTCCGGAGCCTCTATACAACGAGCATTGTTTGCACATGGATTAATCTCACAGACGGGAACGCACGATTCCCCTACGTAGCCGGCGTTGCAAGAGCAAGAAACGCGTTCCCAAGAGGATTGACAAGCACTGTGCTCGGGACAAGTCCCAGGGGAAGAACACACTCCAGATGATCCCTCTAGACAGCCCAACGTCACATTTTGGTTCACATCCGGATGTTGAAGAAGAGTTTGCGCAGCGCCGACGCGTAATTCCTATTTAAGATAGCAGAAAAATTTAATTATGATAACAATTTAATATCCTTAAGTATGTTTATTTATGTTGTTATCTCAGCTCATAATATTTTTACCTGAATACATCCTTCAAAATATCCTTGGCCGACGTTAAAAACGCCTTCAGAAGAGTCAGGACCTCCAATTACAATTTTATTAATAGGCAAGCCTTGTATTTTCGCCGTCGTCGGCCCAGAGAAGCTCCTTTGGCCATAGTCCAGAGTGAGTTGGGCATCTCCTGGTCCAAGCCGAAGCTGGACATGATGCCAGGTCCCGTCGTTCAAAGAATATGGCAAAGATAAAAGATCGTCGTTGAAAGAGTATTCGACAAAGCCGCTGGATATCTGTCAAAAATAGTTATTTATATTTATTTAGATCTAAGAGAAGGAAAAAATAATAATTTTAATATTTACCGATAAAACTAAAGGCTCATTGCCGATTTGAACGCTCAAAAGAAACGTTTCAGGTTGTCTCGTGCGCACTGAAAGACTTATAATAAAAGGAAGCTGGATATTCCTTAGCAGAGGATTGAACGAGATTACGCCGTCTCCTTGGAATCGCCATGGAAGTCCGATCTGAAAAAAAACAAACAATTTTAATAAAAAAGTCTATTTTTTTTTTTTTAACACTTACACTTTTTTCTCATTCACACTCACATTCACACAGTCTTTTCGGCAACTTAGGCCAAGACTTTAGACGATAACCGTTTATAATATATATTTGGGGTTCAGGCATTTCTATTTAAGCCATTTGGTATCCAAATGGCTTAAATAAAATCATCGGATTGCCTGGGATCCGAACCCGCGACCCTCGGTATAGAAGGTTAGCACGCTACCAACTACCCAAGTGGGGGTAAAAAATTTTAAAATTTACCTCATGCTGGCAGTCACGGCCTCCATAAGTCTGGATGCATTGGCAGATATAAGAGCCCCAGCCCTCGATGCAAGTGCCGCCATGACGACACGGGTTCGAGAGACAAAACTCCTGCCTCTGAGGGCAGCCAGCGACAGAGCCGTTATCGGCAACGAAACTGAAAGAAGAAAAAAATACAAATTAAGGATAAGGGAAATTGGATTAAAAAAAAAAAAAAAATTACCTATTCAAATCAATCAAATGATGATCAACGTGGACGTCACTAATGCAGCCCGTGAATTCTTGACTCTTTACTTGGAAAGAAGTGGGCAAATAAGGCAAGCCGCCAATTTGTAGAGGTCCAGTTAAATCTAAAAATCGATGACACGTTTCCGTCAAGATTGCACATCTGAAAAAAAAACAGTTTTTTAATTAAATAAAACAAAAAAAAGTGGGCTCAGCCGGGATTTGAACCCGGGACCTCTCGCACCCAAAGCGAGAATCATACCCCTAGACCACTGAGCCTTCTTATCGCGAATCTAACAACCTTGATTAATTGAATGAAAGTTTGAAAAGCGTGAATCCTTTCACTGGTTAGTTAAACATAAAGATAGCAATCTCTTTATATATTTATCGGCTCAGTGGTCTAGGGGTATGATTCTCGCTTTGGGTGCGAGAGGTCCCGGGTTCAAATCCCGGCTGAGCCCATTTTTTTTTTTAATTAAAATTTTTTTTACCTGTCTTCGAGTTCATGCCAGGATTGGCTCGCGCATGCCCATTTAGGCCCTAAGGATTTTCCTGCTTTAATTGCCAGAGCAGTGTCACAGTGATCGATGCTCACCGTTGCAGTCTAAACAAAGAAATATTTAATTAATTAAAATCCTCAATTGAGTGAGATAGAAGTGTAATACCTTATTGTAATATCGGACTGAGACATGATGCCAGCGCCCGTCGGAGACTCCGCCATGGATTGCCGCTAAAGTTTTTGTAATTTGAGAGCCAAGTGAAAAGGAGAAGACAACCTCGGCGTCGATGATCTCAAGAGCGACGAAATCGTGTTGGTCATTATAACGGCCGTTATACAAAAGCAACCCGTTACGACTCTGCGTGGCAAAGCGCAGATCGAGAGAGAGCCGATGACGTTGTCGTAATGATGGGAATGTTAAGAACGATCCTTTAGCAAAGCTTCGAGTTCGAAGTTCACACCAAGGCGTGTAGTGCTCAAGAGAAGCAAGCCCCGGGCACCCGACACAAGCGAATCCTCCATCAACACGAGGCTGGCAGGAAGAGCCCGCCTTGCAGAGTCCGGGGTCACAAGCCGCCTTCCGGGTGTCCGTCTCACAATCACTCCCTGCAAAATATTTTTTTTAAAGGTTGTGGAAGCCAATATAATTTGAATAGAAACAAGACCTACTCCGAGGTGTGTAGGATTACGTTTAATATTTTTTAGTAATTTTCAAGCCTTTTAGTGGTAACATGCAAGTAAAAGAGTTTTAGAGGTCTTAAATAATTTATTTAACGCACAAAAGAAAAAAAAAAAAAAATCAATTCAAAAATTAATTAAAATATAATAAAAACATACACGAAAAAAAAAAACAATTGGTCAAATCTTAATTAATTGGTGGAACTTCAAATAGCAGAAGCAGACACTTCCTCTGGGTCTTCAATACATCCCCGTGATCAGAGAAATAATCTTTCATATTGCATATACCGATTGCTACAAGGGACTTTCCGCAGGCTGAATCCCCGGGGCCATCGGCACATAAAAATATTATAACCTATGAATTTTTTTTATTCTTTTGACCGTTAAATAAATTATTATTCAAGACCTCTAAAACTATTTTACTTAGCAGAATACTCATAAAATGTGTTGGTTGGTGGCTTTTCCATTGTCAGGCCCCCATAATTAGATATTTTATGAATGAATAAATTGATCTTCAATCAAATTTTTCATATGATTGAGATTTTCACTATCTAGCACATTCACCAAACATTTGAATGTAGCATTCGTCTAAAATTATTTGTGTTATTTTTTGTAGCTAAGACTCTAACGTTATTGAAACAAAATTTATGTCCCTGATCAACACAAGAGGCTGCCAGAGCAGGGGGTTTACTTTTTTCTCATATCATTTGTCATCACTAGGTGTCCCAGGGGGGGGGGGGCAGAGGCGCCCCCCCCCCCCATTGGACCGACAAAAATTCAAAAGTTTTATTTAATATTTTAAAACTAAACAAAAAATTATAAAATTGCCCGAATGTTTTTTATTATTCAATGTTATAAAATTTATTTACAGTGTATTTCAATTTTTTAAATGAAATAAAAAAGAAAAAAAAATTTGGGCTCCCCCCCCCCCCTTGACCAAGTCTTAGGACCACCACTGTTTGTCATCATAAATATACAATTAATCTTGAAAGAGAATGGACAAAAATACATGACGCAATATTCTCCAGTATTTGAGTAAAGATCATTTTATTCATTTTAGATATCGTTTAAAAAAACATAAAATCTGGTGTGACTGGCGCACAGCACACAACTTTCTCTTACCTTCGGTAATCGAAAGTTGTGCACTGTGCTTGTCACACCAGATTTTTCGTGTCGACATGTATTTAGTTTCCGACAGTAGGGTACATTTGATTTTCAAGATGTAAAATTTAAAAGTATGGGAAAATATTTATATTTTGTTACCATGCCAACCATTTCTCCTATCTTCCCTATGAAATACAAGAGTAAAGTGGTCTTCAGAAGATTTCAATGACAAAATGAGAATATACATTTTAAAGAGCATCTAAAAAATAATTGATTTTTGAATTTAAAAAAAAATCGTTGGAGCAAATTTTGAGAAAATCGAAAAAAACTGAAAAAGTACATCAGTAAAGTACTAGTACACTTTGGCCGATTTTGATTAAAAGCTTATTTTTCCGGTCCCGGGGGGTGTTTAACTTAAATATAAAATTTCAACCTCATAGCTCAATTCCTTCATGCTTAAAAGTGAACACACACCCACACACCCACACACCCACCCACACACAGACAGACCATGTCGCGAAAACCACTTTTTTGGATTCAGGGGACCTCAAAACGTGAAGATCCATCAAAATCTCGACATCGAATTTTTGACATGAATCCAATACTTTCTCTCTATATATATATTACATATATACATAGGTAAGAGAAAGTAAAAATTTGTTATATTTCTATTATTTTGAATTTTTAAATATCTAATATAAATAAAAGACAAATATTAGACCAGGCGCTGGAGGTAGTTGAGTATGCAAAATTTGAGGACCGAATTCTGACAATGGATTTGGGCTAAGAATAGCTCCCAGAATAAGGATCCGGATCTTGCCGGGCCAATTTTTGGTCCAATTTTTTTTTACCCCCACCCCATAGGAAATCAATGGAGTGCATGCTAAGATGATGTGAAGATTTGCAATTATGGTCAAATTCGAGTACTTAAAACTTCAAACAATGAAAAAACTGTCTTGTCAGCAACTGAGGGGATCCTCTATAGTCCCCTGAGAAGTACTATCTTGCCACCAGTTGTGGTGGTCCCCTCTAACCCCTTCATCTCTTTTCTCTCTCTTTGTTATAAATTTAAATATACGGCTTTAACACCATGCCAAATTGTGGGGACCGGCAATTATGTTCATAATCCACTAGCTGGTATCCCAATCAATGAAAAATACTATCTTGCCGCCAGCTGCGGTGGTCCTCTCTAACCCCTTCACCTCTTTTATCTCTCTCTTTGTTATAAATTTAAATATACGGCTTTAACATCATGCCAAATTGTGGGGACCGGCAATTATGTTCATAATCCACTAGCTGGTATCCCAATCAATGAAAAATACTATCTTGCCGCCAACTGCGGTGGTCCCCTCTAACCCCTTCACCTCTTTTTCTCTCTCTTTGTTATAAATTTAAATATACGGCTTTAACATCATGTCAAATTGTGGGGACCGGCAATTATGCTCATAATCCACTAGCTGGTATCCCAATCAATGAAAAATACTATCTTGCCGCCAGCTGCGGTGGTCCTCTCTAACCCCTTCACCTCTTTTATCTCTCTCTTTGTTATAAATTTAAATATACGGCTTTAACATCATGCCAAATTGTGGGGACCGGCAATTATGTTCATAATCCACTAGCTGGTATCCCAACCAATGAAAAATACTATCTTGCCGCCAACTGCGGTGGTCCCCTCTAACCCCTTCACCTGTTTTCTCTCTCTTTGTTATAAATTTAAATATACGGCTTTAACATCATGCCAAATTGTGGGGACCGGCAATTATGCTCATAATCCACTAGCTGGTATCCCAATCAATGAAAAATACTATCTTGCCGCCAGCTGCGGTGGTCCCCTCTAACCCCTTCACCTCTTTTATCTCTCTCTTTGTTATAAATTTAAATATACGGCTTTAACATCATGCCAAATTGTGGGGACCGGCAATTATGTTCATAATCCACTAGCTGGTATCCCAACCAATGAAAAATACTATCTTGCCGCCAACTGCGGTGGTCCCCTCTAACCCCTTCACCTCTTTTCTCTCTCTTTGTTATAAATTTAAATATACGGCTTTAACATCATGCCAAATTGTGGGGACCGGCAATTATGTTCATAATCCACTAGCTGGTATCCCAATCAATGAAAAATACTATCTTGCCGCCAGCTGCGGTGGTCCTCTCTAACCCCTTCACCTCTTTTCTCTCTCTTTGTTATAAATTTAAATATACGGCTTTAACATCATGCCAAATTGTGGGGACCGGCAATTATGTTCATAATCCACTAGCTGGTATCCCAACCAATGAAAAATACTATCTTGCCGCCAGCTGCGGTGGTCCCCTCTAACCCCTTCACCTCTTTTCTCTCTCTTTGTTATAAATTTAAATATACGGCCTTAACATCATGCCAAATTGTGGGGACCGGCAATTATGCTCATAATCCACTAGCTGGTATCCCAACCAATGAAAAATACTATCTTGCCGCCAACTGCGGTGGTCCCCTCTAACCCCTTCACCTCTTTTCTCTCTCTTTGTTATAAATTTAAATATACGGCTTTAACATCATGCCAAATTGTGGGGACCGGCAATTATGTTCATAATCCACTAGCTGGTATCCCAACCAATGAAAAATACTATCTTGCCGCCAGCTGCGGTGGTCCCCTCTAACCCCTTTACCTCTTTTCTCTCTCTTTGTTATAAATTTAAATATACGGCCTTAACATCATGCCAAATTGTGGGGACCGGCAATTATGCTCATAATCCACTAGCTGGTATCCCAACCAATGAAAAATACTATCTTGCCGCCAACTGCGGTGGTCCTCTCTAACCCCTTCACCTCTTTTCTCTCTCTTTGTTATAAATTTAAATATACGGCCTTAACATCATGCCAAATTGTGGGGACCGGCAATTATGCTCATAATCCACTAGCTGGTATCGCAATCAATGAAAAATACTATCTTGCCGCCAGGTGCGGTGGTCCTCTCTAACCCCTTTACCTCTTTTCTCTCTCTTTGTTATAAATTTAAATATACGGCTTTAACATCATGCCAAATTGTGGGGACCGGCAATTATGCTCATAATCCACTAGCTGGTATCGCAATCAATGAAAAATACTATCTTGCCGCCAGGTGCGGTGGTCCTCTCTAACCCCTTTACCTCTTTTCTCTCTCTTTGTTATAAATTTAAATATACGGCTTTAACACCATGCCAAATTGTGGGGACCGGCAATTATGCTCATAATCCACTAGCTGGTATCGCAATCAATGAAAAATACTATCTTGCCGCCAGGTGCGGTGGTCCTCTCTAACCCCTTTACCTCTTTTCTCTCTCTTTGTTATAAATTTAAATATACGGCTTTAACATCATGCCAAATTGTGGGGACCGGCAATTATGTTCATAATTCACTAGCTGGTATCGCAATCAATGAAAAATACTATCTTGCCGCCAGGTGCGGTGGTCCTCTCTAACCCCTTTACCTCTTTTCTCTCTCTTTGTTATAAATTTAAATATACGGCCTTAACATCATACTTAGCAGGAAAACGGGTATGCTGTATCAGGTAAATACAGTATTACTCAATTTTTTATTAGGCCTTTCTAATTAATGATTAAAAAGAGACGGAAAGGAAAAATTACGTTTATATATTCTAAATTTTAATTAATTTAATATTGGAAAACAAACAGGCTGCTTTTTATTTTTTATCTCGTCTAAAAAAAAAAAAAAAGATAAATTAATAATTTTTTTTAAACTTTTCTAAAAAAAAACCTAGCCTATGATTATAGTCCAGGCTTTGGAGGTAGTTGAGTATGCAAAATATGAGGACCGAATTCTGACAATGGATTTGGGCTAAGAATAGCTCCCAGAATAAGGATCCGGATCTTGCCGGGCCAATTTTTGTTCCAATTTTTTTTTACCCCCCACCCCTCTTATTCCCATAGGAAATCAATGGAATGCATGCTGAGATGATGTGAAGACTTGCAATTATGGTCAAATTCGAGTACTTAAAACCTCAAACAATGAAAAAACTGTCTTGTCAGCAACTGAGGGGATCCTCTATAGTCCCCTGAGAAGTACTATCTTGCCACCAGTTGTGGTGGTCCCCTCTAGCCGCTTCACCTTCTTTCTCTCCCTTTATACTACCTTAAAACTACCCTAAAATTGGCCCGGCAAGATCCGGATCCTTATTCTTAGCCCAAATCCATTGACAGAATTCGGTCCTCACATTTTGCATACTCATCTACCTCCAGCGCCCCCTCTATTATGAAAATTGAATTTTTGTATTTATTAAGGATATTTTTGAAAGTATTATGGGATAAATAAAACAATTACTTAACAAAATAATCTTTATTGAATATTTAAATTATGTTGCTGATAGAATTGGATAAAAAATAATAAATAAATATTTCTTTGCTTCAGAAGGAAAAAAATCATCCATATTCTTCATCATCATTATCAAAGAAACAGCACAAATGCAAATAGACCGTATTTCTAAAATAATACCTGAAAGCAAGCAAAGCAAGTCTTTTAGTTGCATTCACCTCTAGCAAGAATGCAGTCGATTGAATTCATCTCTCTGCTTTTCTTCCATTGCGATTCTATTAGTGAGAATAGAACATCACACACCCCTCAACTCTTAATTAAAAGGTATTTATCATATTTCATTTTCAATAAGGGTTGACATTTTATTTTATATTTTCTAAGTTTTTTTTTTTTTTTAAACACTCACTTTTCCTTCCCATTCACACAGTCTTTTCGGCAAGGCCATTCAAAACTTTTTACGATATCCGTTATTTGTAAATATATCTATCAGACTGCCTGGGATCCGAACCCTCGACCCTTGGTATACAAGGCAGGCGAGTTGCCAACTACACCAAGTTCGATGGCATTTTTATATTTATTTATATTCCCTTGGGATTTTATTTCTCACTGTTTATAATTGGGATTATTTTTAGCTCAATGGTTTTTTATTTGAAAAATTCGTGATTTATTTTAATTAATTTGCGAAAATTTTATTAGAAATTTTTTTTTACTGTTTTCTATTAAACCTTTGCACTCGTATTTATATTCGATAAAGCTACCTCCCAACTCGGAATTTTTTTATATTTAATCAAAATGAAAATATTACAATTCAACTTGCCGATTTGGTAGAAAAATATAGAAAAAAGTCTGATGTGAATGATCGCACAGCACACAACTTTCTCTTACCTTCGGTAATTGAAAGTTGGTGTTTTTTGTTTGTCACACTAGATTTTTTATGTCGATATATACCGGTATTTAGTTCCACCAATATATTAGAATTCAAGATGTTTCCCTCTAAATATGGGAAATATTTATATTTTGTTACCATGGTAACCATTTCCCCCTATCTTTCTAAATCTATATATATAATTCACTAATGTCCGTCTGTCTGTCTGTCTGTCTGTCACGCTCTATTTAGGCAACTTCCCGTTGGAATTTTGAAATGAAATTTTTTATACATAAAGAAGACCTTCTCGGGATTACAGGAAAATTATTTTCATCCCGAAATTCCCATAACTTTTTGAGTTATTAATTTTTAAAGTTACGATTTCTCCCATAGGAAATGTATAGAGAAATATTTAATTACTAGCCGCGTCGCCCGCCTTCGGCGGGCTTCGCGCCTAGCCGGGGGGCTTCGCCCCTGGGCCCCCCTCCAGCTGGCTCGGGCCCGCCTGCGGCGGACCCTCGCCTTTTCTTAATTATGAGAACCCGTGGCGCCCGCCTTTGCATCTATACAGGGGCTTCGCCCCTGGACCCTCCTCCAGCTGGCTCGGGCCCGCTTGCGGCGGACCCTCGCCTTTGCTTCTTACTAATGAAAAGAAAAGAATTACTACCTATTCCAATCCAGAGCCTGCTTGAGGATTTGTTTACATTCATGGAATACACAAATGAAAAGAATACATAAATATTTCTCTATACATTTCCTATGGGAGAAATCGTAACTTTAAAAATTAATAACTCAAAAAGTTATGGGAATTTCGGGATGAAAATAATTTTCCTGTAATCCCGAAAAAGTCCTCTTTATGTATAAAAAATTTCATTTCAAAATTCCAACGGGAAGTTGCCTAAATAGAGCGTGACAGACAGACAGACAGACGGACATTAGTGAATTGATATATATAGATTCTTTTCATTTGTGTATTCCATGAATGTAAACAAATCCTCAAGCAGGCACTGGTTTGGAATAGTAGTAATAATAATTTTCTTTTCATAATTAAGAAGAAAAGGCGAGGGTCCGCCGCAGGCGGGCCCGATCCAGATGATGGGGGGTCCGGGGGGCTTCGCCCCTCGTCTAGACGCAAAGGCGGGCGCCACGGGTTCTCATAATTAAGAAAAAGCGAGGGTCCGCCGCAGGCGGCCCGAGCCAGCTGGGCGGGGGCTTCGCCCCCCTGTCTATATGCAAAGGCGGGCGCCACGGGTTCTCATAAATAAGAAAAGGCGAGGGTCCGCCGCAGGCGGGCCGAGCCAGCTGGAGGGGGGTCCAGGGGGGCCCGAGCCAGCTGGAGGGGGGGTCCAGGGGGCGACGCGGCTAGTATTATAAATTGGCATACAATGGAATTAATTTCGATAATAAATATTTCTTCAAGATTTGATAATATAAATAAAACATTATTTTCATTTAGCCCCTATAACATATTTCTTAATAATTGAAATTAAATTTTAATTAGATTTTAATGAATATTATGATATTATTTGGCCATAGTTTGACTAATTCTTCTGTACGTGTGTATGTGACTGAACTCCTCCTAAACGACTGAACCGATTTTGATGAAATTTTTTGTGTACGTTTGTGAGAATCCCGGACAGGTTATGTTTCACAAATAACAATAAGTTAATGAGTAATTAACCGTTAAAATAAGAAAAAAATAAAAATTAGGAGAAATAGTTGCCATGGTGAGAAAATATAAATATTTTCCCATGTTTACTATTTTTTATTTATTTACATTTTGAATTCTAAAATATTGGCGTAAATTTTTTGTTTGTGTGTCGGGAGAGTCCCGGAAAGGATATGATTCGCAAAAAATCTTAAGTTCATGAATAATTAACCGTTAAAATAATCTATATATTATAAAAATGAATTGGGAAAAATGTTTTTATGTACCGGTATGTATATAAGTATATGTTCTATAGAAATTCACAATTTTCAATGAATCTATTGAATGAATTAAGTACACATATATGAACCTGGGAGTAACATAGTAAACAAATTTCTTAAAAAAGGGAAGTTGACTTGGATATTAGAGAGGAAGTTTGTAGCTCCGAGTCCCAGCTTTCCAGGTATACGACTAGGGCTGTGGGAGGAGCTACGCAACCAGTTGAAGCCAGTTGAAAATAAAAAAGAATAGATCCTTTTGCTGTCCCCAGCCGGTACCCTCGCTTGAACTCAAGAGCCTTTCTTAACATCTGAACACATGCATATCCTAAATTGGCAATAAACTTGCCCGCCGAAGGCGAGCAAGGGGTCCAGGGCGCCTTCGGCGGGGCTTTGCGTCTAGTTTAAATATAAATATTTACACCTGCCCTTATTAAAATCAAATCTAATCATAGCCACCAAATCCTATTTTATTATTCACTAATAACTTGCTTTGCTAATTGAAATAATTCTTTATTTTGTAAAGTTTTAATTTTTTTTGAATCCTAATTTCAATAAACAATCATCAAACTTATATTAATAAGGAAAAGAATATGGAGTTGAGTAAGACAATCATATAAAAAATAAACTTTATTAACAATAGCTTATAATGGAATAACAGAGAGAGAAAAAAAATTTCAAGTCTTTTAATTAATATACTAATTAAATAAATTTCCTTTGTTTCAGGATCTCCGTATGTCATCAGCGGCCAAGTCGTCGAGGATCATCTGAACATAATAACACATACATGTGAGTTGAAGAAAATAATTTAATAATTTAAAAATACTATTTCATATCCAATATAGAGTTATAAACTAGTAAAAAATTAATATTCTTTTTGCATATCTTATTAGTAGTTAGAAAATTTTTTCAATTCTCAATGAAATCATAACATTATCTTTTTTATTAACTAATTATTAATATATTAGGGCAGCGGTTCCCAACCCGTGGGCCGCGGGCTGATTGGAACGGGGCCCCCGCGGACGTCTAATGAAAGATAAAAATTATTATTTATAATTAGAGAGCGGAAAAAAGGGAAGGTCTTTCGACTTTTGTCAATTTTGAGACCTTTCCAGATTTTCTTCACCGATCTCACAAAAAGAAACGTTTTTTGAGATTTTCAAAAACGACTTTCGCGACTTTTTTTGCCTGTCAGAGACATTTTTTGAAAAAGCGACTTTTATGACGAGAATTTTAAAATATGCTTTTTTTTAATTTTACATTTTCGGCTGTTTTTTTTTTTTTTTAAATTTATTTATGGTCTTTTTCGGCATCGAGGCCATTTAGACCCGGTCCCTATTTATTCCAATTGATTTGTATCCAAATCAATTAATATATAACGTTTTCGGAGAAAAATACACCAGCGGTTGCTTTCCACATTAAAATAATTTATTTTGCAAATATTTCGCAATTCATCTTCAGTGCATCAAATTACGTATACATATGTGGAGCGTGAGTAATAGAACTTGCGTGCGCCAAGCGGGGGGTCATTGTCAGAAACTGTTTTTTTATGTAAAAAGGAATTTTAACCAATTGTATTAGGTTCTTACGGGTATAGTTTTCTCCTAAAACTTTAACGATCTGTCCCAACATATTTAACTTTTACAATTAGCCCTACCTAGGTAGGCTGGCGAAAGAATAATTGTAAGGCGGGGGGGAAAAAAAAAAAATTAGCCCTAATATTGGATACCAATCAAATGAAATAAATAGGGACGGGCTCTAAATTACCTCAGATGCCGAAAAAGACCTTAAATAATTAAAAAAAAAAAAAAAAAAATTAGGCCTAATATATATTTTTCGTCTGCGACGGGATGCGTACCCTCGACATTTGGCACCAGAAGCTAATACCTCTAATTTTCTTCTTCTTTTCACCTATCCTAATACCCTACCTCTGAGCCATAGATCTAGGGTGAAACAATGGGAAAAATTCCTCTCTATTGAACTCGTACTTTTTTTTACACACAAGCAGCTCTGGAGTGAACATATCCCTACCTTCATAAAAATAAAAATTAAATAATACAATCGTTTATTGCAAAATAAAAATCAATTAATTTTTGCTTTCTGCATATTAGGGTGGTCCTGATCCATAGAGGTCATATTTTTTCCATCGCTTTTGAACTTTGAGAATTTTCAAGATTTTCCTAAAACTTCAAGCATTCTTTTTGTTTTCGTCCACAAGGGACTAAATTAATTTCAAATTACAATAAAACTAGAAATTTATTATTTAGAATCTTTTATTGCTTAAAATTATCTCAAATAATACATAATTAATAGAACGAATAGGGATAGATTAAATTGTTTCATCTGTCAAAGTTTCTCAGCATATTTCTTTTTCATTTCATAATTATTTGTCAATCGTATTTTTCAGTTCGATTATATAAAATTATATTTAACAATATGTGAGTAGTTTAGTCAATTCTGAATTGAGGTATTCATGAATATCAATATCTTATTCAAATGAATAGGTCTCGAAAATTATTTAAATTATTAAAATTATATACAAGGTGTCCGAGTTAGCAAAAGAAATTGTACAGTGCTTCAAGGGTGTATTTCTTTTACTTTTTCATTTTATTAATTCTTAAACTTGACAGCGACTTTTTAGAGACTTTTTTGCCAAAACAGACTTTTTACTGACGTATTTGGCTAAAAAAGATTAGAGATTTTAAGGCGACTTTTTTTCCGCTCTCTCCTTATAATAATAAAAATAAATGAGCCTTTTCAACTTTAGTTTTCTTGAAAAATATTGTAAATACAGAGATAAACTGAAGGTTTAGTGCGATATAAGGCTTAGACCAGCGGTTCCCAACCCGTGGGCCGCGGCCTGATTGGAACTGGGCCGCGGGCGTCAAAGACAGAATGTTTAACACCACAGGTAAAAACCGGTTTTAAACGTCCTGGTTTTAATCCAATTTTTACCAGTGGTTTTTATTGAAATAAATAAATTTCATATACCGTAGTAGGCCCTATGCTTATATTTCGGGAAAATTACATAATTACATAAACATAAATCATACCGAAATGGAAGATCTAAAAAACTGAAGCAGCCCTATATTTATAATATTTCTTCAAGTAATTGGGAAAGGAAATGTGGGTTAAAATAAACTCTTTTTTAATTCAATTCAATATAAATTGTCATAAATGATGATAAATTATTGACTTAAGATACAGTATTTAAATTAGAAAATAAATGGATATTTAATTAGAATATAATTAATTATATTTCCTTTTGTTTCAGCATCTCTTCATGTGTCTCATGGCAACGAGTCGAAGTCGCTAAAACAAATCAACATGCAAATGAGGGAGCATCAAAAAGAAGCGAAATCTCAACACGTATACTCTTTGTTATATAATCATCGACCTTGTCGCTCGAGCATCCATCTAAACGCACTCCGAGGATCTTTCTCTCTGCATTAGGTAAGTCCTGAAAATCAAATTTTTTCAATTTATCTCATTTCTTAGGAAAGGTCTGATAGACCTATAAAAATCCTCCCTCATTTTATATTTGATTATCATTTCTATAGAAGTCCCCCCCCCTCCCCCCTTTGATTGTGCTACCAACAGATTCCTTTTTGAGAGAGATTCGAATTTTTTTCATTATTTTTGCCAAATTGTTTTAATAACTAATCAACTTGCTTGATTATGGAAAAAATATAAAATTCAAAAATTTCTTCTTACAAATTTTAATTCTGTATGGGAATATTCTAACATAGAATAATATTTCAAATAGAAATAAATAAATAATTAAAAAAATTATCTACTTTCTATATTAGGTCTATAGAATTGAATGGGATGGGAATGATTAAATTCTTTCTATTCGAAAATGTTTAATTGTTATGATTTTTTAATATTCAATTTAAATATTTTTCAAAATTATAACAAAATAATTTTTTTTTTTACTATTAACTTGATTTGTTTCTAATGGGTAAGATATAATAATTCCTTTTTGTCTAATCTAAAAAAAATATTTTTTTCTCTATGGTTGGTTATTTAATGTAGAAATAAGGGTGGTTCTGGCGGAGGAGGGTTAAATTAACCATTGAATCAAATCATTTAAATAAAATCCCAAATAGAATCATCAATTAATTTGAAGAATTCTATTTATGATAAAGCAGAGAGAGAAATTTTAAATTTTTTTAATTAACCCAACAAATAGTCCAGTCAAATTAGTCATTAAAATAGAAGAAAGCTTACATAAATTCCCATAGAGCTGAAAATTGGTATGAATGTTCAGAATACTATTATCAGGGGCGTATATAAGGGGGGGGCCGAGGGGGCCCGGGCCCCCCCCCCCCCCCCGAAATTTCCCAAACACATATACATATATAGGGATATACAGACATCAGCGCAACAAATTTTTCCGCAGGATGGAAAACTTTGGTTTCGCAAAGGAAAAAATGTTCAGCAAAAAATTTCGTGTGGAAAAAAATTTTCCTCAGAAAAATTTTTGAGTTCGGCCCCCCCCCCCCCCCCCGAAAAAAATTTCTATATACGCCCCTGACTATTATAAATGAATTGTGAAAAGTCCCCATCAGTACCCCTTGTGCAAAAAATTTTATTGATGGGGAAAGTTCGCAAAAATAGGTTTTTCGCGTTTTTCAGCTAAACGGTGAGTTTTACAGCAAAAATAGCTCAGACGAAAATTGTATATCATCCGATTTTAAACAAAAAATGTCTCTACACTTTTTTTAATAAGTATTACTATTTCCGTGATATAGCGGTTCAAAGAATTGAAAAAATTATTTTATTCGTAATATGCACACTAGGGTGTCCCTTATTTTTCGATTTTTATTTTTATTTTTTTTTTTTAGTTATACCCTTTAATTTTTTTACAAAATCCATATTCATCTAGTTTTTTTCTATAAAAATTTCCATTAAAATAATTCGATTTTCATTTTAAAAATAACAAATATTTATACAATCAATTTTACAAATTCATTCAAAGGTAGGCTATAGAAATTATACAAAAAATTCAGAAAATAACGGTTAAAAAATTTTTATTTATTGATAATAGGGGTGGGTAAATGAATTGAATCTTAGAAAAATTATTTCACTTCGAATTTATCCCTAATAACTAAATAAATAAATACAAAAAATAACACTTTAAAGTCTTTTACTTTATTAGAGGTGAGTTTTAAGGGTGGATAAATAAAGGGAGTCTTTTAATAGTTATTTAATTTCGAATTAATTCCCAACAGAATAAAACCCCGTTAGTTTGCAAGTGAAAAGAATTTTTATAAATCGAGAACTTATTTGATAATTTTCATTCTCGGGCGCTGAGAGAGCAATGCTATTTCTCTATCGATCGATGCCTGTTTGCTTGCTGGCTGCCTACCTGCCAGGCGGTGTCTTTTAGATGTATTCGAGTTGGGCCAAGAGTCAGTCGTTTGGGATCCTCTCTCTTAATCTCTCTCGTGTGTTTAGTTTTTTTTATATTGTGTGTGCAAATAAAACGTTCATCCCCCAAACTCGTTACTCCCCGTCTGGTCATCTTATTATTACGGTAATGAATCTTTTCATATCTCATTTGCATAATGAATTAAATTTCTTTTTTCAATTTTTTTTTTCTCTCTTAAAATATACTTATAAAATTATCCAATTTTTAAATACTACGCTATGATGAAGTCGTGTATCCCAGGGGGGAGGGTGAGAAAGGGTGTAAATCACCCCTTCTAATAAACAAAACAGTATTTTTCTTCAAAAACTAAATTTTAATAGAAAATTATTATTATTTTTTTAATTTTTTACTTTTAAGCAAATATATTACTTTCTATCCCTTGTCACCCTCCACCCTTCTAACGGAGAATTTAGTTCTCCTATAATATTTAATAAGAAATTATCATTAAATAAATGAAAATAGAAATTCTTAAGCTTTTGCTCTCTCGTATAGTAATAAGCGAGATTTTTAGAGGTGGAATTTTTTTTCACTGTCTGAATGGATTCTTTTCTTAAACATTTTCTCCGCTCGCCCCCTTTAATTACAAGTTTCATCAATTCGGACGATTTTTTTTTATTTTAAATTGTTTTTACGCTATGATCGATCGAAATGCCTAGGATTCGTTCCCGTTAGAATTTTTTCTATTTTTTGTGATTATTCATTTTCCGTGCTTTGAGGTTTGTTTGTTTATCGTCTCCTTTTGAAATATTATGATTAAAATTAGAATTTTTACTTCAATTCATTCAGATAATATATTAAATATTTTTTTTTTATTTACAGTATATTAAAAATAATTTTTTTTTACTAGCTACTTACTTGATTTCTTTGTATATTACTTTTTGTCTAATCTAATAAAAAAGTTTTTTACTCTTCGATCGGTAATGTAGTGTAGCAGACAATTTCAAAATTTTTCTAATAAACTTCATCCCTTTATAATTATACTCATCTATTCTTTTCTATAAAAATCCATAAAAATCACTCAATTTTCTTTTTAAATAGAAAGATTTGTTAAAAAAAAAAAAAATTATCAAAAAGAAACAAACCCTTAAGAAAATTGGACAAAAACGAATTATACCTTTCATATTAGAAACAAATCAAGTAGGCTACTTAATTAAAAAAAAATATATATTTTTTAATAATCCGTTATCTGAATGAATTGAGGTATTAAAATGGTATTAATTCCCCATTTGAAGCTAAGCTAAATACCCGCCCATTAAACATACTAATATACTTTTATATTTAAACATGAGAAAGGAAAGGATTACGGGAAAATAAAAAAATAATTTAATCAAATAATCTTTATTGAATACTTAAAATATGATGATAGAAGACGATTAAAAAAAAAATATTTATTTGTTTCAGAAGAGAGCAAATCCATCTGCGTCAAAGGGGCCAAGGGGCTAGGCTAGTCGATGGAACTCATCTCTCTGCAAAGTGCCTCTCTTCGAGTGCGATTCTATTAGTGAGAATAAAACGTCACACACACCTCCTCTCTCCACAATTAAAAGGTATTTATAATTTGCATATTTACATTATTTTTATATTTTCTTTCTTAAAACATATTTATAAAATCATCCTTTGTCACAAATAATAATTACATTTTCTTGTAAAGGTCTCTCTCTTTTAAAATCTCTCTCTCTCTCTCTCTCTTTTGACCCAGCTTCCAAAAGTTTACTTTGAATGGGAGGGTAGCAATTTTTTTGTATATTTTGTTTTTCTGGATTATGAATAAATTTAACTATAAAATTTAAAAATTCCTATAACTGCTTTTTATATCTTTTAGCGTACTAACATGGAATAATATTTCTAATTAACTAATATCTTTTAAAAATAACTTGAATTTTCAATTTTCTCTAATAAATAAATATATTATTGAGGTGAAAAGTATTTTTAAAAAAGATAATTTTTTTATTATTTTGTTCTAATAGAAGAATGTAACCAAGTTGTATTAAAGTTTATACAGGAATCTGTTGGTTGAGCTCCTTCCTCTCCCCTTTATCTATCTATAAAGTAGACGTAGTTTTCAGCGGCCTAACTAGCCTTTGAGGGCGGAGGGGGCGAAGCTCAACAGGTGCGCCGTTTTTCGTTCGACCTTTTTTTTTTTTTAGTATTCGAATCTCGTTCGGGCTTTTTTTTTGTAATTTTTTCCCGGATTGTGATATAAAACGAATTTATTATGAAATTTCAAAAAAAGCCGTAAATTTTGGGAAAAAGCAGCTTAATGCTCCTGGGCGGGGGGGGGGGGGGCGAGGACCCCCTTCGCCCCCACCTGGATACGCTACTGATATTAACATGTATATAGAGGTAAGAGAAAGTAAAAAATTGTAATTATAAAGCCTCTATATACATTATTTATTATTTTTGGAATTAAATTCATTTAAAATAGTAGAATTCAAGTTGTAATATAATTTTAAAAGAAAACAATCAATTTTTGATATGAATACTGTGATATGATTAAATCACATTCGCTGGTCTATATCTTAGAGGCCGTAGGCAGCGGCGTAACCAGCCTTTGAGGGCGGGGGGGCGAAGCTCAACTAGGGCGCCGATTTTCCAGGGGGACTCCGCCCCCTGGACCCCTCGGTCCCTATTTATTCCAATTGATTTGTATCCAAATCAATTAATAATAAGGTTTTCGGAGAAAAATACATCAGCGGTTGCTTCACACAATAAAATAAGTCAGAAACTGTTTTTTATGTAAAAAGGAATTATAACCGATTGAATTGATTACGTGTATAGTTTCTCCCTCAGTGGCTTGCACATCAAAAACATCATTTAAATGTAGAATGGCTTCTCATATTAAAATTTTATAATTTAAAATACGCTCCACATATGTATAATTTGATGCACTGAAGATGGATTGCGAAATATTTGCAAAATAAATTATTTTAATGTGGAAAGAAACCTCTGGTGTATTTTTCTCCCAGCATTTTTAACTTCTACAATTAGGCCTAAAATATATTTTCCGTCTGCGATGGGATGCGTACCCTCGACATTTGGCACTAGAAGCTAAAATAAATTTTTAAAAAAATTTCAATTAATTTTTACTTTCTCTTAACTTAATATGCATATTAGGGAGGTCCTGATCCATAGAGGTCATATTTTTTCCATCGCTTTTGAACTTTGAGAATTTTAAAGATTTTCCTAAAACTTTAAACATTCTTTTTGTTTTCGGCCAACAAGGGACTAAATTTTTAATTTCAAATTACAATAAAACTAGAAATTTTTTATTTAGAAATCTTTTATTGCTTAAAATTACCTCAAATAATACATAATTAATAGAACGAATTAAATTGTTTCATCTGTCAAAGTTTCTCAGCATATTTCTTTTTCATTTCATAATTATTTGTCAATCGTATTTTTCAGTTCGATTATATAAAATTATATTTAACAATATGTGAGTAGTTTAGTGTTTAGTCAAATTCGAATTGAGGTATTCATGAATATCAATATCTTATTCAAATGGGTAGCATAATAATAAAATGTTTAATATGTTTATAATAAATGGGAAGATTTTTCCATTAGCTGAAAAAATTAAATTGAAATTTTTATTGATGAGTTTGCGTTGAGGGAGTGGAAATGTTTTGAGTATGAACAATGAATATTTCAAATCATCTTTTAATTTGTTTTCCATCTCTAAATAATATTAGATCAGTATTCTATTTTTTTTATTTTTTTCCAAAATGTAATTTCTTATTACGTTCCTTATTAGAGAGAGAGAGAGACAAATAAAATTCAGTCGAGTTTTAAACGGGTTCAAAGTCGCACGTCTTCTGTGCGGAATTTATATTAAAGTGAATATTTATATAACGCACCCCACATCGTGAAAATTCAACTCACCCCCTCTGACCGTCTTATTATCGGTAGACCAAATCAATACTTTTATTTTATTGAAAAAAAAATCGTTTTTTTTTTTTTTCTTAATAAAATCCGAATTTTTCTAATATCAAACCAAACATTAATTTCTCTTACTATTATATGCAAAATAGAGAGGAAGTATTTTTTAGTAATCTCCTCCCCCCAAAATGAATAAATTTTAAAGAATTACCGGTATTTAAAGTTTTAATACTATGTCTCTCTCTATATATCAAGCCGAATTAATTCCATCGGTGTTAGTATTTCATTTCAAAAAATAGTTTTGGGTGATATTAGAACTGAAATCTCATTTTAAAGCATTATTATTTCTTTTATGAATTTTTTTCGCTTTTATTCTAATTCATATATTTTCTCTAAAAATTATTTTTATTTTAATTACCTGCCTTACCTTCTGGTTTAATTTTCTTGTCTATCTTTTATGAAAAAATAATTGCATCTTAAAAAAAAATATTTATCTTGTAGATATCTATTTTTTTTTTTTTTAACACACTTTTTTCTCATTCACACAGTCTTTTCGGCAACTTAGGCCATTTAAGACTTTAAACGATACTAGTATTTATATAATACCAGGGGTGTGCCTATGAAACCGACCTTTAGAGGTGCGCACATAAACACATATTTTATAAAAGTGAAAAAAGATATTTTATTCAAAGTAATTTCCTTCGTTAGCAATACAATTCTCCCATCTTTCAGGGAGCTTATGAATCCCTCTCCAAAAAAACTCGTCTTCTTTCGAGGCAAACCATTCATCGAGCCATTTGGCAACATTTTCGTAATCTGTGAACTGCTGCTCCCTCAAAGCGTGACCCAAAGATGAAAACAAGTGATAGTCCGTTGGGGCCAAGTCTGGGGAATAAGCCGCATGTGTGAGAATTTCCCACCCAAACGTTTCAATGGTTTCTTTGGTTCGTTTTGCAGCGTGTGACGGAGCGTTGTCGTGCAACAAGATGACTTTGTGCTGCCTTTTTTGATATTCTGGTCTTCTTTGGCGTATAGCCTGGTTCAATTTCACCATTTGCTGTTGATAACGTTCCGTATTGACAGTTTCGCCAGGTTTCAGGAGTTCGTAATAGATAATTCCCTTCTGATCCCACCAAACACAAAGCATTGTCTTTCGTCCATATCGATTTGGTCTTGGAGTCGATGTTGATGGCTCACCTGGAGATACCCATGATGCTCGACGCTTAGGATTTTCAAAAAAGATCCATTTTTCATCTCCAGTAACAATTCGATGAAGAAATGACTTTCTTTTGTATCTGGCGAGCAGCATCTCACAAGTGGTTTTTCGGTTCTCTTGCTGCCTTTCGTTCAGTTCATGTGGAACCCATTTCCCGATCTTCTGGATCTTCCCCATAGCTTTCAGACGCTTGGAAATAGTTTCCCGAGTCACGTTTAACTGTTCTGCCAATTGTTGTTGTGTTTGAGTTGAATCTTCATTCAACAATTCTTGCAAATCGGTGTCATCAAACTTTTTGGGCGGTCGGCCACGTGCTTCGTTCTTAATGTCAAAATCTCCCCTCTTGAATTTTTTGAACCATTCTTTGCACTGTGTTTCACCAAGAGCATAGTCGCCAAAAGCTTCTACAAGCATTCGATGAGACTCCGCGGCCGTTTTTTTCAAATGATAGCAAAAAATCAACGCCGTCCGCAAATCACTTTGTTGAGGAACAAAGGTTGACATGTTTGACGTGGTGAAAAAAAATGTTGGGAGTATGAAATTGGAATTTTTTTGAGTTCGAAACTTAGAACAGACATAAACCAAACAAACAAACTCAATAACTAGACTGTATAGTACCAAAACTGGCCGCCAGGATTTTTCAAAGTAAAAGGCGGTTTCATAGGCACACCCCTGGTATATATTTATTTGGGGTCCAAGCATTATTATTTAAGCCATTTGGTATCCAAGTGGCTTAAATAAAATCATCGGACTGCCTGGGGTCCGAATCCGCGACGTTTGGTATACTAGGTTAGCACGCTAACCTCTACGCCAAGCCCCGAGGGCTGTAGATATCTATTAATTCTTCTGTTTTCTTTATACGCATTTAATTATTGGCAATACGCATTAGGGTGGTTCACTCCTAATTAGATTATTTAAACAATTCGCGATTAAATTAAATTTACTATTAATTTTCTTAAAGTAATTTTTTAAATCTAAACCTATTACTCATAAGGAAAAAAGTGAGAATCTTGTAATTGTTTAAATTTCAATTTAATTATTATTTTCTCTAACTTGTTCATTTGCCAGAATATTTTGTTAACACTGGATTCCGCAACAAGAAACAAGATCTTAAGCTTATGCGATGCACGATGACATGCATTCGTGGAAACCCGACTTAACACAAACATTTTCAAAATTAATATCTTCAAATTTGGGAAAATAATAATTAAATTGAATATCTATTTGCATGATGACATAAGATTTTCAAATATATCACTTTTAAAATTTTTTTTTTTTTTTGTTATTTTCAGAATTTGTTCCCAGAGTGGTTCTTTTGTTAGTCGAGATGAACTCAACGTTATTTCGAGTTGCCATTTGGTGAGTTTATATTTTTCAAATAATATATTCTATGGGAATGACAAAATTTGACTTATAATTTAATTCTTATTTCAAGCAATTTAAAATTGAAAACAAATTTTTACTTTCTCTTACCTATATTTCGATTTTCGCTACTTTCCACGCTGTTCTTACCTACCTCAGTTGAGCCTCTGCATCGGGATTCTATTTACTTGTTTTTGTTGGTTTAAATTTTTTAAAATAGAAGGAAAATTTCATTGAACGGTATAAAAGTACTATTATATACAGTATTTTAGTATTTTTAATAGTATTTTAAATATTAAGATTAAGACAATAATAAAAAAATTTTTTTTTCTTTTATTAAAATCAATTCGTGATGCAATTCAAAATTTTTTTCAATTCTCAATTCAAGATTTTTTTTTTTTTTAATTATTAATAATTAAATATATTAGGAATTTACGGGGGTTTTACTTATAAATAGGATGCTCGATGTAGAGGTTGATGGGAAGGCAACATCGTATAAAGTCAGAGAACATTTGGGGAGGAGAATTAATAATAATAGAATTTAAACTAGCTAACAAAAAAATAATTGCTTATTACCTCTTGAAATTTTTAAACTGCTTTCATTCAAAGTCCTTTTAGTAAAGAATAATTTATTTAAATGAAAAAAATCGGAAATGACTTCCCTAAAACTTTCTCGTATATTCTTTGGAATTACTTGTGGGTGTGTGTGAACACGATTGCTCAAAACGCAGCAGCCATTTGGATGAAATTTAGTATATAAACCTTACAGTAAAATTGTAGATTTCTATAAAATTTTGGGGTAAATTGGTCACCTGGATGTAGTACTTTACCTAAAAAGTTTTTTCCAAAAATTTTGATATTACTATATATATATTAATACATATCGACATTCTAATTAGTAAAGTGGCTAACTCCATTTTTGTTTATTTTTCAGGAGAGCCAAAACCATTTCATTTCACTATTAGAGCCACTGTTAAACACTTTTCGTGCTGAAACCTTTCGAACTGCAAAATTTGAATTACGCTCTTACCCAGTTCAGGGTATAAGAAATATTTTTCAACAGAAAATACAAAAAAATAATTTTCGGAAATAAGTGGAGTTAGGCACTTTTCTACTGAGAGCGTCGATATTATTGATATCGGGTAGGCAGCCAGAATTAGAAATAAAACAATTTTATTTCAATCTGCTCATCGGACCCGAAAATAAGCTTTTTAATCAAAATAGGCCATTATTGATGTACTTTTTCAGTTTTTTTTCCATTTTCTCAAAATTCGCTCTAACGATTTTGATTAAAATTCAAAAATCAATTATTTTTAAGATGCTCTTTCAATTGTATATTTTCATTTTGACCTCCAAATTGTTTGAAGCACACTTTACTCTTGTACTTCATAGGAAAGTTAGGAGAAATGGTTGCCATGGTAATAAAATATAAATATTTTCGCATGTTTATAAATTTTACATCTTGAATTCGAAAATACCGGCGGAAACTAAATATATCTCGACACAAAAAAATCTGGTGTGACAAGCACAGAACCCAACTTTCGATTACCGAATGTAAGAGAATGTTGTGTGCTGTGAGACCAGTAACACCAGATTTTTTTACGTACTCCTATCTCTATATATATGTTAATATATAGAGAGAGAAAATCTGAAAAAGTACATCAGTAACTAGTACCTTTTGGCCGATTTTGTTTAAAAGCTTATTTTCACTCTTCTGAGTGATGTCTAACAAAAATATAATACAATTTTAGCCCCGTAGCTCAATTCCTTCATGCTTTAAATTGAACACAGAGACAGACAGACAGACCATGTCGCGAAAACCACTTTTTTTGATTCATGGTACCTTAAAACATGTATATCCATCAAAATCACGACATCGAATTTTTAACATAAATCCAATACTTATATATTAACATATATAGAGGTAAGAGAAAGTAAAAAATTGTCCTGATTTTCAAGTGATTAAAATAATATTTATTTAATTAATAAAAGCAAAAATTTTATTAATAATTGTGCTTTGCGGGGGGGGGGGGGGGGGGGGGGGGGGGAGGGGTGGGTGGGGGGGGGGGGGCCCTGTTTACGATTGACTAGAAAATATATTTGAGAAATAAATATTTCAACAAGTAATTAAGAAAGGAAATTTGGATTATTAAAACAATAATAAAAAAAAATTTATTTAATATAAATTGTCATATGTAGATAATAGAATATTAACTTTGATTAAGAAGTATTTAAATTAGAAAAAAAAAATAGATATATTCCTATAATTGAAAAAATATAATTAATTAAATTATATTTTCTTTTGTTTCAGCATCTCATCATGTGTTACTTATCATCGAGTCGAACTCAGCTAAAACAAATCAACATGGAAATGAGGGAGCATCAAGTAGAAGCGAAATCTCAACACGTATCTTTGTCATATAAGCATCGACCTTGTCGCCCGAGCATCCCCATCTAAGCGCACTCCGAGGGTCTCTCTCTCTGCACTATGTAAGTCTTGACAATAAAATTTTTTCAATTTATCTCATCATTTCCTGGGAAAGTCATTCTTTTAAAATCTCTTATAGGCCAAAAGAAATCCTCCCTCATTTTATGATAATTGATTATCATTTCCATAAAAGTCTCTCTCTCCCCCTTTTTGAGAATCCTTTTTAAAAGAACCTTTTAGAGAGATAATTATATTTTTTTATTTTTTTTTTTAAAAAATTATAAAAAAAAAAAAAAAATTTTTATAATATAAAAATAAAAATAAAAAAAATACTCTTTCTAATTTCTAATTCTCTATGAGAATATTATAACTTAGAATAATAATAAAAAAAATTATCTCCTTTTTATATTAGGTCTATAGAAATGATTGGTAGGGCAATGAGAAAATTCTTTCTATTCGGGGCTGTGTTTTAAGGTAGAGAGTTATTTAAAAAATTCTTTCACTTCGAATTTATCCCAAATATTTAAATAAATACAAAAAATGGCACTTAAAAGTATTTTATTTTATTAGGGGTGTGTTTTAAGGGTGGGTAATTAAAGGGAGTCTTTTAAAAATTATTTTCCTTCGAATTTATCCCTAATAAATAAATACATACAAATAATAACACTTGAAAGTATTATATTTATTTAGGGGTAAGTTTTAAGGGTGGGTAATTAAAGGGAGTCTTTTAAAAATTATTTCACTTCGTATTTATCCCTAATAAATAAATAAATACAATAAATAACACTAGGAAGTATTTTAATTTATTAGGGGGTGAGTTTTAAGGGTGGGTAATTAAAGCGAGTCTTTTAAAAATTATTTCACTTCGAATTTATCCCTAATAAATAAATAAATACAATAAATAACACTAGGAAGTATTTTAATTTATTAGGGGTGAGTTTTTAAGGGTAGGTAAATAAAGGGAGTCTTTTAATATAGTTAATATAGTTAATAGTTATTTAATTTCGAATTTATTCCCATCAGAATAAAACCCCGTTAGTTTGCAAGTGAAAAGAATTTTTATAAATAGAGAACTTATTTGATAATTTTTTTTTCTTGGGCGTTCAGAGAGGAATGCTATTTCTCTATCGATCGATGTCTGCTTGTTTGCTGGTTGCCTGTCTGTCAGTAGTATTCGAGACGAGACACGACTCAGTCATTTGGGATCCCCTCTCAATCTCTCTCTCTCTCGTGTGTTCAGTTTCATTTATATTGTGTGTGCAAATAAAACGTTCATCCCCAAACTCGTTACTCCCCGTCTGGTCATCTTATTATTACGGTAAATATCATATCTCATTTCCATAATGAATTAAATTTCTATTTTCAATTTTTTTTTTCTCTCTTAAAATATACTTATAAAATTATCCAATTTTTAAATACAACGTTATGATGAAGTCGTTTACCCCAGGTGGAGGGTGAGAAAGGGTGTAAATCACCCCTTCTAATAAACAAAACAGTATTTTTTTTTCAAAAACTAAATTTTAATAGAAAATTATTAATATATTTATTTTTTTTATTTTTTACTTTTAAGCAAATGTATTACTTTCTATCCCTTGTCACCCACCCTCCACCCTTCTAACGGAGAATTTAGTTCTCCTATAATATTTAATAAGAAATTATTATTAAATAAATGAAAATAGAAATTCTTAAACTTTTATCTCTCGTCAATCGTATAGTAATAAGAGATTTTTAGAGGTGGAATTTTTTTTTCACTGTGTAAATGGATTCTTTTCTTCAACAGTTTCTCTACTCGCCGCCTTTAATTATAAGTTTCATTAATTGGGAAGATTTTTTTTTTTTTTTAATTGTTTTTACGCTATATACGGTCGAAATGACGAGGATATATTCCTGTTAGAATTTTTCCTATTTTTTTGTCATTATTCATTTTCCGTGCTATGGGTTTGTTTGTTTATCGTCTCCTTTTGAAATATTATAATTAAAATTAGAATTTTTACTCCAAATCATTCAGTTAATTTATTAAATTTTATTTTTTTATTTACAGTATATAAAAAATAATTTTTTTTACTAGCTACGAACTTGATTTCTATGTATATTACTTTTTATCTAATCTAATAAAAAAGATTTTTTCTCTTCGATCGGTAATGTAGTGTAGTAATAGGGGTGTTTTTTTTTTTTTTTTTTTTTTTTTGGAGGTGGTGGCTTAAAATAGCCACTGATTCAAATATTATTATATAAATTTCTTTATCATTTAATTAAAAGAACAGACATTTTCAAAATATCTTAATTTTTCTATTAAACTTCTCAATTATTCATCCATTTAACAATTAATAATTAAATATGTCAAGAGGGATGGAGGTGGCAAATTACTTGAATATATACTCATCTATTCTTTTCTATAAAAATCCATAAAAATCACTCAATTTTCTTTTTAAATAGAAAGATTTGTTAAAAAAAAAAATTATCAAAAAGAAACAAACCCTTAAGAAAATTCAACAAAAACCAATTATACCTTTCAAATTAGAAACAAATCAAGTAGGCTACTTAATTAAAAAAAAATATTTTTTATTAATCCCCTATCTGAATGACTTGAGGTAAAAATTATAATTTAAATTGTATTAATTCCCCATTTTAAGCTAACTAAGCTAAGTATCCGAAAAACATACTAATATACTTTTATAAGGGAAAGGAAAGGATTACGGGAAAATAAAACAATTATTTAATCAAATAATCTTTATTTAATACTTAAAATATGATGATAGAAGAAGATTAAAAAAAATATATATTTCTTTGTTTCAGAAGCGAGCAAGTCCATCTGCGTCAAGAGGGCCAAGGGGCCAGTCGATTGAACTCATCTCTCTGCAAAGTGCCTCTTCTCCAGTGCGATTCTGTTTGTGAGAATAAAACGTCACACGCACCCCCTCTCCACAATTAAAAGGTATTTATAATTTGCATATTTCACTTGAAGAAAGGGTTAACATTTTATTTTTATATTTTCTTTCTTAAAACATATTTATAAAATTATCCTTTGTCTAAAAACTTGAAACCAGAGGGTGTAATGGGTGTACATCTTTAATTTCATTAATATTTTCCCTTAAATATAAGTGTAAAAAAATCGTTTATCAATATTATTTTTTATATTTTTGTAAACTCTTTTTTTCTACACACAAACACTTGAATCATATTTAATAAGAAAAAATAATAATTTTTATTTTTTAATCTTTATTGAATAATTAAAACTTATCTTAAGATAATCTATAACATAGGAAATAATAATTAAATATTTCTTTGTTTCAGAAGAGAAAACAAAACATCCAAGTGCGTCATCTTCATTAGCAAATAATCAACTCGTACGCAAATTATTATTATTTTTTTTTATAATTGTGAGTTGATAGAAAAAGCAAACGAAGTGTTTTAGTTGCATTCAGCCCGAGCCAGGAGCAAGTCGACTGAGAACAGTCTCTAACTTTGCGTTGTTGAAAGGTATTTATTATTTGCATACTTTATTTTAATTTATTTTCTCTCACTCAAAACATACAGTAGTTAAATATTTTCATTTTTTTTAATGATGAAATAAAATTGTGATAAGGGGTTTACATCTCCCGTTCTAATTAAAATAATATTACTAAAAAATAGTTAATCAATATTATTATTATTATTTTTTTTTTTTGTAAAATTTCTCCTTTCTGGCAAATTCTCTCT
Source organism: Euborellia annulipes (assembly GCA_023213315.1). Taxonomy (NCBI): domain Eukaryota; kingdom Metazoa; phylum Arthropoda; class Insecta; order Dermaptera; family Anisolabididae; genus Euborellia; species Euborellia annulipes. The sequence goes on from JAKCPI010018303.1 coordinate 29,204, forward strand.
ATCTTCTAGTTAACATACACACACACACACACACACACGAATCTTATTTAGTAAGAAAAAATAATAATTTATATCATTTTTATTTCTTCCAGAGGGTGGCTTTGCTAGAGGTCGCCTTCTCCCTTCATCATCAACCTAATCGCCAGAGTATCAGCATCTCAACACACATAGGGGCTGCCTCTCTCTCTCCCTATCTGCACCAGGTAGACCCTGACAATTAATTTTTTTTTTCAATTTATTATATGAATTCTCCCCCTCCCTTCCATTTTACGAAAATTAAACAAAAACTATAGAATTCTGTCTCTCTGTCTTTTGATTAGGCTACCAACGGATTCCTTTTTTTAAAGTGAATTTTACTTTTTTTTTTAAATATTTTTTGACAAAGTTTATTGCCTAAATCTATTTTCTTTATTTTATAATGGATCCCGATGACAAAAAGGAATCCTAATTTTTGCTGTTGGTCCATGATTATCATATTCCTCTTAGGGGACTAGGAGTAATAAATAAATTTAATTTTGATCGATCTTGATGAATAGGATTTGCCTCAATCAATTTTCTCTATTATGATATTTAATTTTTTCTATTTTTTTGTATGTCGTGGTGTAGGTGTAGAGGGAGTGTACTTTGCTTTGCTTTATTTGGGAAAAATAATATAATTACAATTATAATTGTGAATTTTATTCATTCAGATATTGAATTACTAAATTTTTTTTTTTAACTACCTACTTGTTTCTAGATAATAATTCCTTTTTGCACAATTTTCTTCATGTTTTGTTTCTTTTTGATGCAGGTTCCCGTCCCCAGCGGCTCCAGACCTGGACCTGATCTTTTGTGTGGCCTTTGATTTGAGAAATCCTTTATGTGGTGAGTTATTGAAATTTTTTTAAGTTTATTCATATTAAATGTTTAATACAGCGGTTCCCAACCCGTGGGCCGCGGCCCAGTTCTGGGCCGCAAGCTGATTGGAACTGGACCGCGGACGTCTAAGAAAAGATAAAAATTATATAAATTTATATAAAATCATATAAATATGGGACATTCCACGCTAAATCGGAGGGTTTGAAAATTTTTAATTTTTGATTTCCTGCATTTTTTGATATTTTTAGTACACCTTAAAAAACCCCTCCTGGTAAATTTTGAGATTTTTTTGATCATCGCCATGCATCGGTTCAGTTTTTGAAAAAAACCCTCTTTTTTCCGTTTTTTGATCATAACTCCTACAAAAATGGTCCAATTTCTCACTTTTTTTTTGAAATTTTTGTTTTTTTGTGTAGTTTTCAAGAAAGTAAATGCAATAATATCATTTTTTTTAAGTAATTTTGTACCAACCCATTTTATTTACACATACACGCAAACATTTATATCCAGTATACCCTACTAGGGTGGCTCCTATTTTTCAAAGTTGGAAATTTATTCGCGCTACCCCCTAGTTTGGTGCCATTGCCAAAAAAAAATAACCTGTGTAAAATTTCAGCTCAATCGGATACAAGGGCGGATC
>JAKCPI010018304.1:0-21851 GCA_023213315.1 Euborellia annulipes
AATATATTATGATACACCTCGTGGCTCATTGTATGAACCAAGAAGTGATCATTCATAACTCTAATTAATTATAAATCACTTATTAGTATGAATCATCTAAGTGATCTATTTTCTCTTTATTTATATATTATAAGTTAATTATTATTTTGTATGTCAAAGTATGTATGTTTAAGTAATCTATTTATTTATAAAATAGATTCTGCTTTCTCTAGCTAATAAGCTTTTAGAAACAAATTTGATAACTGTTTACCTATTTCAAAATGTCTCCCACTACTCACAAGGAGATACTTTCGCCAACTCTCCCCCTTCTAAATTAATGATATATAAACCCTTCTAGACATAAGAAAAACAGACTTGTAGTTGGTGGATTCAACCTGTCACTATGTAACTTACTCCGAAATAAATATATTGAATTGAAATTGCCATTTTTATTTCATCCCAAAATGAAATACATAATTGGCGCAGTCGGTTTAGGAGCACAAGACGTTAGTACAACAGTAGTACAACGGTGATTATAAAATCTTCACTTGTGTGAGTAGTGACCCCCGAACCCCCCTTGGTAACCTGAGTGATTGACGGTGCCAGCGAGGAACTTCATAATCATGAAGAAGCTCGAACATAGAGTGACGGCAAGCCTACTCCAACCTACGACTCCAAAGAAGACCACGACTTCGAGGCTCATCCATTGCTACCTTAACGAGGTGCAACAGTTCTCCGAGCCCTCACAACAAACAAATACTAGGGATTCCATTAATCCCAAAGGGCGCAGTCAAATAATATCGTGAGTAAGAAGAATCCACTACAAGCTCTCCGGAAACTCCTCCGTTAAGGGGCCAACTTAAGATCTAATAATAATTTTGAACGAATAAGTAATTGAAATCGATAATTAATTATATATTTTAAATAATTTTTACGTTTAAGTAATAAACGAATATTTTATTTTGCATTTAAATAACGAATGAATACTTTTACTATTGAATACTTTATTAATTTTTGGACGAATAAGAACGAATGGATAGACAACTTAACAATCTTACTGAAAATGAAGTAAATATTAAAGTGTGGAAAAGGCACTATAAAAGAAATTTTTTTTTGTCATAGAAAATGTAATTTAAATTTTATAATTTGGTAGGAATGTAAATTCAGTAAAAGAAAGATTAAACACAAATGAACGAAGAGGTTTTGTTTAAGAAAATTGTTTTTTGAATTTAAGATTTTAACAAAAAGTGAAAAGAGTTTATTAAACAATTCATAAAAGAAAAATGATGGGGGTTTTATTAGAAACAAAATTTTTTTTAAATTTAATAGGGGTGTGATTGTTTATATTGGTTTTGCAACAATGATAATACGATAAGTTGCAATAACAAAGGGAGTTTCACTTGCTTCCCTGTAGCTCAGACTCCAAGGCTCGTGATTGCTCATTTATTTGCCTTGATAAACAAATTTTCAAATTATTATTTATTTATTATTTTTATTAATTAAATTTAGAAGGAAACCAATTTTATTAGAAAATTTTTAAATTGAGTTTTGAGGATTAAAAATGTATATATATTAAAAAAAAAAATGAATTAGTGATCACGAAAGAATATTTTTGTAAAAATGGTCAGGGTGATAAAAAAAAAATTATTTAAGTGAAACTTGTAACTATGGAAAGGCTCATGATTTATTTATAAAAATAAAAATAATCTAGCTAATTTAATATAAGTCAATTGGAACCTCTTTGAGTTAAAACTATTAACAACATGGCTCTAAGTTTCACTATCGAAACATTGTATACCAGTTTTGAAGGTAATCTGGTTAGCATCACCCAATCAGTACTCAAAATATGATAAATACAACTCCCCAGAGGTCAGCATTGCCATTTATTTCAATAGGTTTGAGATAAAATTGGAGGTCCGTCAAACGAGAGAATATCTCACACGACCCCCACAGATTGGGAGACCCTAGAGCAAGAACTAAAAACATATTTTCGAAAACAGAAATGAAATAAAATATAATGAAATTTTAGGGGTCAAGCTTTTAGATCATTTCGAATTTTTTTTAAGGAACAAGGAAAGAAGAAGAAAAGAAAATTTATGGGAAGCTCAGAATCAATTAATTTACTAGTTAGTAATTAAAAGTTATAGAACAGCATAGGGAATAGTTAAATATAGACCAGGGGGCTGACTGAAGACGTGTTGAATATTTGCGAACTCAGATTTATATAGAAGGAAGGAAATAATGACAATTTAAGTAGGATATTTGTATTTAATTTTATTAAAATATTTAGAAAAGTTTAGTATGTCAATTCAATATTCGGTTCTTAGTGCGATAAATAGATGAAAATTTTTTAGGGGTTCAGGAAAAGTGAAAGAAAAGTGTCAAACCATTATACTTTATACCTCTTGTAGCGAAGTACATAAAGTAAAATATTAGTATATATAAGAAAATTTCAAGCCCTTACAACAAAAATTGATTAAATGCAAACGATAAATATATATTGAAAGATAGGAAATTTTTTTATAGCGAAAATGAATAAATGCGGGAGATTATAAATATGCGGTACGAATACAGTAGATAACCTTTAAACTACTGAGAAGGAGCGATGACAATGGTCATAAGTCATGCAGCTGTATCTCAGGCGAAAAAGGCAAAGATAGGAAAATTTTTATCCCTCATAGCGGGAATGAATAAATGCGGGAGATTTTTTAATTTTGCGATGTTTTCCCGGGAAAAAAAAATTAAGCATGCACCACTCTATTCAATTTATTTATAAAAAATAAATGGAAAATTCCGAAAAACAACAATAAATACTAATGAATAAATAAACAAAAATGCTTTTTTTCCCCCAATTTAGTATTAAAAATCTGGTGTGATTGGTCGCACGGCACATAACTCTCTCTTACCTTCCGTAATTGAAGGTTGTGTTTCTGTACTTGCAACTTACCCAGATTTTTTGTATCGACTATATTTACATTCCGTCAGTAGAATACAAAATGTAAATTTTATAAAGATAGAAAAATATTTATTTTTTTTTACCATGACTATTTCTATCTTTCCTGAGAAGTACAAGCGTAAAGTGAGTTTAAAATAATATCAAGTGTAAAATGAGAATATACATTTTAGAGAGCATCTAAAAAATAATTTATTTATGAATTTGAGTCAAAATTGTTAGAGCAAATTCTGAGAAAATTAAGAAAAGCTGAAAAAGTACATCACTAAAGTACTTGTTCTCTTGGGCCGATTTTATTTAAAAGCTTATTTTCCCGCCTCAGCAGGGTACTTAACTTACATATAAAATTTCACTTTCATAGCTCATTTCCTTCTTGCTTTTATGTTGAACACACAAAGAAACTCAGATCATTTTGCGGGATCCACTTTTTTGTATTAAGGTGACCTAAAAACGTGTATTTCCATCAGAATTTTTACATCGAATTTTTGACAAGAATGCAATACTTCCTCTTTACAAATATATAGACTATTAATATATATGGGTAAGAGAAAGTCAAATATTTATTTCCATATTATATTCTCAAAAACTCAGGGTATTCTTGTCTTAAAGCACAAAGAACAAAACTTAGGGGCATACATTTAAACAAGTTTTACTTTCTCTTACCTCTATATATGTTAATATATAAGAGAGAAAGTATTGGATTCATGTAAAAAATTCGATGTCGAGATTTTGATGGATATACACGTTTTGAGGTCCCCTGAATCCAAAAAAGTGGTTTTCGCGACATGGTTTGTCTGTGTTCAATTTAAAGCATGAAGGAATTGAGCTAGTATCTTGAAATTTTAAATTTAAGTTAGGCACTTCCGTGACACGAAGCTTTTGGACAAAATTCGTCAAAGAGTACTAATAGTACTACTTTACTGATGTACTTTTTCATTTTTTTTTTCGATTTTTTCAAAATTTGCTCTAACGATTTTGATTAAAATAAAAAATCAATTATTTTTTCATGCGGAAACTAAATATATCTCGACACAAAAAATCTGGAGTGACAACACAACTTTCTTTTACCAAAGATAAGAGAAATTTGTCTGCTGTGCGATCATCACACCAGATTTTTTAAAGTAATTCTTATGCATTACAATTTTATTCTTTGCGGTCTTCTAAATAAGAAACTGATTGGCTGATTGAACTCGGTCTTAATTTTGAAACTAGAAAAAAAAGAAAGAAAAAGAAAAAAAAAAAACATTAGAAAAATTCTCTTTGGTGGGTGGTTATTGATCGTAACAAATTCCTGGACAAGTTTTTTCACTATCCCGGCCATCTAGCACTGCCAAGGTCCCATCTCACCCCTTTTTTTGGACTGATTTGCTCGCGTCGCGTGCCGGCAAGAGAGAGAGAGAGCGAGAGAAGAGAGACTCCTAATTTTGCAAGCGAATGCGAGTCGCTTCATTATCTGTTGCCAAATATCTATCTGGATAATATAATATTGCAAATATATCATTTCAGGATGAATTATTGTACTTGTTTCTATTTCCCTTTATCTTTAACGAGTATCACACAAACCCTTAGAGGGCATATAATTAAAGTTTCTAAGGGAACACCTTTATTTTTTGGGAATTTATCATTACTATTATTATTTATTCATCTATACTTTCGCTTTCAAGTGAGTTATAATTAGAAAAAAAAAAATTTAAATTTTTAGCCTTTTCAATACAATTCCAATTCGTTGCCCACCTTTTATGTAGTTATATATTAACAATAGAATAAAAATTTATTAACCCTCACCCGGCTGACAAATTTTCGTTATCAGAACGGCTAGCGGAGTCTGACCAAGGGTGTAAGGGGAGGGGGGGGGGTAATTACTCCTAATTTTTCTGTCGGTGACTTCCTAATCGAAACATTATCCTCACCATTTTTACTTTCTCTTACCTATTCGTATATCTTAATATACATATAGAAAGTATTGGTTTCATGTCAAAAATTCGATGTCGAGATTTTGATGGAACTTCACGTTTTGAGGTCCCCTGAATCCAAAAAAGTGGTTTTCGCGGCATGGTCTTTCTGTCTCTCTGTCTGTGTGTCTGTCTGGGCTCAATTTAAAGTATGAAGGAATTGAGCTAGGGGGTTAAAATTTTATATTTAAGTTAGACACCTCTCTGAGACGTGGAAATAAGCTTTTAATCAAAATCAGCCAAAAAATACTAGTACTTTACTGATGTACTTTTTCAGTTTTTTTCGATTTTCTCAAAATTGTCTCCAACGATTTTTTTTTAATTCAAAAATCAATTATTTTTTAGATTCTCTTTAAAAATTCTTATTTTGTCATTGAAATCTTCTGAAGACCACTTTACTCTTGTACTTCATAGGAAGGATAGGGGAATTGGTTGCCATGGTAACAAAATATAAATGTTTTCATGTTTATAAATTTGACATTCTTGAATTCTAATATATTGGCTGAAACTAAATAGATGTCGACACAAATTATGTGACAAGCACAGAACACAACTTTCGATTACCGAAGGTAAGAGAAAGTTGTGTGCTGTGCGACAATCACACCAGATTTTCAGAATGAATGTCTTCTCATATCCTATTTCGTAATTTTCAAACAGGCTCTAATTTTGTATATTTTTATGCACTGAAGATTGATTGCGTTATGCAATCCGAAATATTTGCTAAATAAATTATTTTTGTGAGGAAACCAATCGCTGGTTTGATTAAAAAAAGGTCTAGGTTGACGAAGTTCGCCCAAGGCATGTGCCACCCATAGTTATTTATTATTTGTTTGTTTGACACTAAATATTTGATAGGTCTAAATATAATTTTATGAATATTTAATTAAGAATATCTATACATATATTAATAATGTCATAAATATTTATTATTTTCTTAATTAATATCCGTACCTTTTGTTTGAGCTCTGGACCCTGGATAAATAAATCCACGTGATATACGGCATTTATGTCTCACGTTGATAGGTTTTAGCTCCATTTATTTTAATGTAATAATTTATTGTTCTATTAATTTTAATGTTCAAATACACAAAAGGGAACATCTGAATTTAATGATGATTCAAATATTATATATTCCTCCCGGGCGTTTAATACTTATTATTATTATTATTAGAGAAAGAGGTTGATTTAATATTGTTGTAAGAAATACATGTAGTGGAATAAACCTCGTTAATTCTTTATTTCTTTGTGTTTATTAATTCAAACAGCAGAAAAAGTTCGGCACCGCAGGGAGTCGAACCAGAGATCTGACAATTTGTACTTGGCATGCCCTACCACTAGACACAGTACCGTACTCAGTTATTCAAATTTAAATTTAATAGATTGCTATCATTGAGAGAATCGCCCCTCATATATATATCTCAAGTTTTTTTGAGACAGTAAATATTTATTATATGAATTTTCTTCACGAGTCCATTCGTGATATATACGAGTATATAATTTATTATTCATTAATCGCATGTAAATTAAAGACGATATAGATTTATCTTAAATATTTGTTTATGATAATTTAATTTGAAATTGTATTCATTTTACTGGATCGCGTAGGCGGCGCAACCCCTTTTTTCAAGGAAACAATTTTTGCACACTTTTCAAATTGTAGTTGTCAAGCTGACAAGTAACTGGGGGGAGATATATTCTTTATATTGCTTGTGATTGAGTCAGGGGATACTTTTTTGCTCTCACTATATGATATTCGGGTTAAATTTTTGCTTACCTCTGTAACCAAACCAAAAGTCATAAAAACATTTCCTTAAAACTTGTTCTTTTCAATAAAAAATTTTTTTTTTCTTTGTTCCAGTTCCTCCGGAGCATCCAACTGTTTTGGACCGATGGGGGAGGCAACTAAACTCTACAGTGGGTCCTCACGATGAGAAGGACGACGTCCAGCTTACCTGCCGTGTTATAGGTGGTGAGTTTATTTCAATATTTTTTTTAACCCTTTACGCCTACAGAGGTCATTTCTTCTTCTATCTTGGCCCTATTTGGGGTCGGCAAAATTAGTTTATTAAAAAATGAGACAGAGCGAAAAGCAAGCCGACAAGTCTCTCGGCCTGACGCTTGATATGAAAAAGGGGGAAAATAACGACGTAAAGGAAAGAGAAAGAAATGCCAGCTTTAGCTCGGGTAACTCGTGTTTGCTATCCATGTAGACGGGAGCCTCTGAGTGACTACACAATCCATTTAGGGTTTATTAATTTATTCATGTAATTTGAAATAGACCTACAGTAATTCTTTGCCAATTCATCTCCTTGCAATAATCCTAAGCAAGTAATCTACCATAGCATTATTGTTTTATTTTATTGTTCGTTACCAGTAGGATTTTTTTTTAAACACTCACACTTTTTTCTCATTCACGCACACATAGACACAGTTTGGATCCAAATGGCTTAAATAAAATCATCGGACTACCCAGGGCCGGCGCAAGCTATTCTGCCGCCCTAGGCAAGATATTTTTTTTGCGCCCCCCCCCCAAAAAAAAAAACTTTAAAAATTTAATTTGCCGCCCCCTCCTTAAAATTTTCCCTGATCTCAAAAATTTTTTCTGCGAAAAAAGAGACGAAATTTTTGCCGCCCGCGGAACCAAAATTTGCCGCCCTCAGAACATTTTCTCTTGCGCGGAACCAAAATTTTTTCCCGGCCGAAAAATTTTTTTTTACCTTTTTTTAGAGACAAAAAATTTTTGTCGCCCGCGGAACCTAATCTTTTCGAGTACCGCTTGCGAAACCAAAATTTTTTTTTTATTTTGACATTTTTGCCGCCCTCTCCAGGTTGCCGCCCTAGGCGGCCGCCTAGTTTGCCTAATGGACGCGCCGCCCCTGGGACTACCAGATTATTAAACGAGTTATCTGAAAGGAATGAATATTTTTTAATAACATTTTCGATCATAGAATATCGTTGAAATATTTTGTAAATTAAAATATTCAAATAAAACACTTGGTTATATTTTTAAGTTATTTATTGATTTATAACAGAGCCTGGAAAATGTTGAAAAATATGAATGTTAATATTTCGTTAAAAAAAAAAGTTAAAATATATTGCTATATTTATTCTTGTAGTCATATTTGAAAACAATTTCAATTTTCTAATCTAAAATATTTATTACACTAAAATTGTGGAAAAACAAAATCAAAGTTTAATTGATAGGTCGATAATGAATAATAGAATATAGGCCTAAAACATAATTATATGGCAATTAGGCGCTAACTACTACCCAAAAAAAAAATAAATCCATGAAATAAAATACTAGATTTTATGCAGTGCTCATTTAATTAGGAAACATCAAATTAAACTTTAATAAATTCTTATATTTATGATATAATTCGCTAATGTCTGTCCGTCTGTCCGTCTGTCCCATGGACATCTCGTAGGAATTTTGAAACGTTCAAAGAGGACCCTCTAAAGATTACAAAGAAGAAAATGGATGTTAAAGGGGGAAGGATATATGGGGGTGAAGTTGACTAACCGCGAGGACCACATATGGTGGATCTCATCTCTTGTCCAAGGGGTCAGACGTTCGCTTCTCTTTCTAAGCGATAGTCTTTTCTAAAATGGATTTTCACAATTGATTATAATCAATTTTTTTTTTTTTTAATTATGGAAGTTTTATTGTGTTGAACTAAGGCAGTGATGAAGGTTAGAGGCTTGCAAGGGCAAATAGCTAAATATTCTATCCCGGCTAAATTTAAATTAGATTTGTCCCTTATAAACTTTAAGCCCAACGTCTTCTTAAAACCTGACTCAGTAGCTGTATCCGCATATGAGGCGGTGATTTTTACAGACGGTTCAAAGTATGTAGATAAGGTGGGCTGCGCCTTCTATGACATAACATCTATCTATGCTGGAGCATTCAAACTTCCTAGTTCGTTATCTATATACTCGGCAGAGACTGTAGCTATACGTGAGGCAATCCTCTACGCTAAAGAGAGGTACAATAACTGCATTATATTCACGGACTCCCAAAGTGTTTTAAAATCCATTATAAATATTAAAACAAATAAGAAAATTGAGAAGTTACAGTTCGATTTGTTCAATTTACTATATGAAACCTTTAGGGGGGGGTATAAACATAGTTTTAGCCTGGGTGAAAGGACATTCACAAAATCAGGGAAATTACGTCGCGGACTACCTTGCAAAACGGGCGGCTCACAACGGGACATTGCTTAATATTGGGACCCCTTGGCATGATTTTCTCCCAACTTACAAATCTGCCATGATATCTGATTGGGAACGTCATTGGAGGTATACTAGCCAGATTCGAGGATCTGCCCTGGCTACATTGAAAAGATCGCCGGCTAAACCCTGGTTTCATGATAGCCAAAATCTCAATAGGGGTAGTATCATCTTAATAAATAGACTAGGAATTAACCATACAAGAACCCCTTTTCATCTTCATAGGTTTAATATGACCTCTTCTCCTCTTTGTTCCTGCGGCCCAATTTTGGCATCACCAAATCACCTTATACTTGAATGCCCGAAACACCAAAAAGAAAGAAGTCTATTCTTTAACAATATCCGGCCGCATTTTAGGGATCCACCAAGCCTTGACTTGATTATCAGGCAGCCTAAAAGTGAAGTGATAACTCATTTGTTTAACTTTTGCAAAGCAGCCAATATTCTAATATAAAGATGAGAGTAGGCCTATATATTTATCTATCTGATATAGTAAAAGCAAATCAATCCTCTAAGCTAAATAGCCTTTTATTTATATACAATCAATGAACTTTTATTTATCAATATATACACTTAATGAACTAATGAACTTTTATATATCAATATATACATGAAATGAACTTTTATTTATATACACTAAGTGAACGGTTTAGTATTTATATACACCAAATGAACTTTTATTTATATTCAAGAACTATATTGTAATCATTTAATAGGAATTTATATCAATTTGAAAAAAATGTTAAAAAAAAAAAAAAAAAAAAAAAATGTAAGAACTATGTATACGTATCCTATGGTCGATACTCCATGGGTGATGGCCTCAATAAAAAAAAAAAAAAAAAAAAAAAACTAAGGCAGTGATAGTTGAAATAAAAACAATTGTTTTTACTTTCTCTTACCTATGTATATATGTAATATATATAATAGAGAGAAAGTATTGGATTCATGTCAAAAATTCGATGTCGAGATTTTGATGGATCTTCACGATTTGAGGTCTCCTGAATCCAAAAAAGTGGTTTTCGCGACATGGTCTGTCTGTCTGACTGTGTGTGTGTGTGTTCAATTTTAAGCATGAAGGAATTGCGCTATGAGGTTGAAACTTGTATTTCCTATACAAAATTCATATCATTTTACCTTTTTTTTTTTTCTACTTTTCCCTAGCAAAACGTAATTTTTTCCGTCCTGCGGAAAATTTTTTTCCTCTCCCGTCAAAGACGAAATTTTTTCCGCCTCTTTCCAACCGGAAAAAATTTTTTTTCCCTTCTGTGGAAATCATTTGACCTTTTTTCGGGTGCGAGTTTCATCCCATCTTTTCAAACTCAGATTTCGGTCTGCCAAAACCAGGATTTTTGGCCGAAACTGGCCGAAATCGTAACCGAACCGAACATTCGGTCGGTTCCTACTAGGGTTTGGACACCGGTGGAAACCGAAACCGGTATACCGGTTTTTTGGCTAATTTTCAAAAACCGAGAAACCGAGTTTTTCCCAAAAAACCGAATTCGGTTTTTTTATTTTTTTATTTTTTCTCCAGTAATAAATACTTGTATTCAAATTATAAATTAGCCCGTGACCCATGGCTCAGAGAGAAGACATTATCTTCTAGGGGCTTAGGGTTTCGGGGTCGGCTGACGTTACGGTCTCGGTCGAGACCATCTTCAGAGCTCCAAAATAGCAAGGATGAGGATAAATTAACATATTATATATACATATATGTTGAAAGAAAATTGTAATTTTAAAATTTATCCTCATCCTTGCTATTTTGGAGTTCTGAAGATGGTCTCGACCGAGACCGTAATGTCAGCCTAATGGGTATTAAATAAACGAAATAAATACTAGCTGCTTTTCTTTCTTCATCCTGATACACATCAACAAAAAAGTGTGTTTTAAAAAATAAAAAATAATAATAATTTTCTTTACATAATTAAGAAAAGGCAACGGTCCGTCGCAGACAGGGGGCGCGGTTATTAAAAAATAATTCTATTAAATATTGTTTTGAATATTTTTTTTCCTTGATTTATTTAAGGAACATTTTTTGTTTATTAATACTAAAGGTCAAGGGATCTTTTTCCGTACCAAACCATAAAATATTTCTAAATTATGTTGTATATAAATTAATTTAACTTCCAAAAATGGTGGCCCGTTCTAAACAGAAGTTGAAAAAAAAAACCGGTTTAAAATCGGTTTACCGGTTTTTAGCTTTGTAAAAAACCGAAAAACCGGTTTTCAAAATTTTCCGGTTTTTTCCAAACCCTAGTTCCTACTATTTAGATATTAAATAATAGGAATTTATTTTGAAAAAATTTTAGTTTTCAAAATCAGGGAGATATTTATATTATTTTCTTTTATTAAAAATAAAAGTAATATACAGTATAGTAATAATGTTTATTTTCTGGTGTTTCTCTCACTATAAAGAAACCCTTTTAGTGACCACACCTTTCTATCTCTTTCTCTTCATTTTTCATATTTTTTTAATATTAAATTTTTTTTAGTCAGATTTGTTTTATTTTTTTTATGTTCATTTTTTCTCATCACTGCCTTCTGAGCTTTTTAAACCCTTTGCTCCCTTTTATCAGCTTATTTATTAACGCCAACATTCATTGGACTAGTGGCATTTTTTTGCCTCTTTTAACTTGCCAAAAATATTTACATTTAAAGAGTATATCTGCTGATGGAATAAATGCATTGTAAACACAAGATTATCCATTAGTTAATTTTTTTTTCTAAAAACTTTTTCATTATTTTTTTTATTTTTTAATTAAATTATTTTTCAATAAATAAATAAATGTTTCAATTATCTATACGTTATTATAAATTTTATATAATTTTACTCACATTTATAGAAAGAAAGTATTGCGATCGTTTCAAAAATTCCATGTTGTGGTACACGCAAAATTGTCTCTCTGTGAACAAAATATTTCAAGAAGAAAAATAGCTACGTGGTTGAAATTTGATATTTTAAGTTTGTATTCTTCTGGATTGCAACGCGTAACTTTTAATTAAAATAAGAGTACTAGTACTTTACAGATGACTCTTCATTTTTTTCGATTTTCTCAAAATTCGCTCTAACGATTTTGATTAAAATTCAAAAATCATTTATTTTTTAGATTCTCTTTAAAATGTATATTCTCATTTTGCCCTCAAATTGTTCAATCAAAGGTTCCGGCTCCACTAAATAAGATCAGTTTTGACTCTCCCCAGCTCTTGATTGATATATGTTAAGTCCAGGATAGACGTCCATGATTTTTTCAAAAGCCAGTTTGATACACAAGAACAAACTGAAACTTCCCATAAATTGCCTTTTCAATTCATAAAAAACAAAAGTCGTCTTCGTTCTCAAAGATTTACCAAATATCACACTAGCTAAAAAATTTTCGCACAGGGGCCCACATCTTGTGGGTACGTGGATGGCGACCACGAGCTGCCCGAGCTGAGACAGACAGTCTTTCTGTTCTTTGTATGTCTGTCTCTTCCTTCCTCTTTTCAACAGGCCTCAGTGCGACGAGCCGGCCTGTTCTATCCTTCTCGGTCGCAAAAACCCATGATAGGGCTGGGGGAAATTTTGAGGTCCGTCGCCCCAGCGTAGCGGGAATAAGGCGAGGACAGAAGAAGAAGAAGAAGAAGATACTAGCTAAAAAATTAAAAAAAAAAGTAACACTTGGCCATCTGAACTGAGAATCAGAGTTAGATGGCCAGGCATTTATTGTTTCAAAATTGCATTACCAAATCTATGGCACACATCAACATATGATGTACAGGATTCGAATAACCAACGCTTACTCCTGACACACCAATCACAGGTTTTATCTGTTTTTAAATAGTCTTCCTCCATTCATTGCTCTTTCTCTCCTTCAAAAAGTCGTTCATTTGAGTCTTCCTTGTACTGAACTTCATCTGATGAGTCTGTACTCTCCGAAGTTTCTTTGACCTTCTTGATCCCAAACTTTTTCAATAGTTTTTAATATACGTAAAACACGTTTATGGAATGGCCATATATCCCGATCGGCCGGAAGAAATGGCCATAGTTCATAATCATACATGGTGGAGGCAAACACAAATGTAACCTACGTATCGCTATGCAGTTAGTTAGATATAATCAACTCTAAAACTAAAGTTCCTGTCGCTACTCACTGCCTAAGTTATGTTTAAAACGAAAGTTGTGACATAGTACATAATTTCAAGGTATATTGAAAACTAAAATCCTGGCAATTACTTACTTTTAGTTGAAATGAAGAGCAGTAACACTCCCTCACATTTAACTACCAACTGACTGGCACCGCTGTGGATCTTGTAAAAAATACACGGGGTTGACCATCTCTCCCGTGTGGCCATCTAACCCGGACATCTAACACCAATAATTTCTTTCTTATATATATATATATATATATATATATATATAAGACTCATCCTAAATAAGATAACGTTAAAAAAAAAGAATTTTATATACTTAAATACCTAAGTGAAATGAATAAACAAGTGATATTTTTAATACTCAACGAGGCCAAAGGCAAACAAAGAGAGAGAGAGAGCACTTCCATTTTGCTCAGGTTCTTTTCCACTAAGTAGAGGTTTATCTCCAAGGATGGCTTCTCTCCATTAAGATTAATATAACAAGCTCCAACACAATGCCAACAGCGAATCCCTCTTCCCTCCGAAAGGCTTTTGATGTTGCTACCGAATAGATATCAAAAGATAAACAAGTGTCTTTTGAATCAGGAAGGAAAAAATATTTAATCCTTTTCAAATTAAAAAAAATTTTTTTAACCACTCAAAAGCCTGTTTGAAATATATATATAATAGCGCAGTGCCCGTCTGTCCGTCCGCCTGTCACGCTCTATTTGACCAACTTCACGTTGGAATTTTGAAACGAAATTTTGTAGTCTTATAAAGGACGTTATGGAGAGTCCAGGAAAAATACTCGGGTTCCGAAATTCCAATAACTTTTGAGTTATTAACCTAAAGTTACGATTTGTATAATGTGGAAATGTATAGAGAAATATCTATGTATTCTTTGCATTTATATATTCTATGATTGTAAACAAATCTTTAGGCCGAAGCCTCCCTGGCTAGATGCGAAACCCGCAGAAAGCGAAGATTTATTGTCTCCGCCGGGGGGGGACGTCCCCCCTAAAATATATCTTTCACTTAATTTTAATAAACTTTAAAATGACTCTTCTCTAGGGTGTAAATAATTGAAAAATGCTATTCCAGACCTCAGAAAGTTCTTATAGTTCAAAATTAATTAAAATACATTAATCTGGATAGGTACCGACCGAAACAAGATTTTCAGCCGAAACCGAAAGCAAATTTCGGCCTCAATCTTAGTTTCAGCCGAAACCGTAACCGAAACTTGTATTTCCTATACAAAATTAATATCATTTTCGGCCCTTTTGCGTCTTGCGGAAAATTTTTTCTCCCTCACGTGGTCATTTGACCTTTTTTTGTGCTAGTCTCATTCCATCTTTTCATACTCAAGTTTCGGCTGGTTTTTGGCCGAAACCGAAACCATGGCCGAAACTGGCCGAAGTCGTAACCGAAACCGAATATTTGGTCAGTTCCTAAATCTAAAACTAAAACTCTTAGTCATATCCCGAGACGCCGCCCGCCAGGGTTTCCTAAAGCAATCCTAGCATCGCTAGTTATTTTTTCGATTTTTTTGAAAGCTGCCATAGTATACCGTACATTGCTTTAAATTTCTTTACCCTCTTATAGCTATTAATTCCCAATTATATATATGTGGATGTGACAGGTTGATTTGATTTCCTTACCATTACTTCACGTACATTTTATGACTTGCACGAACCACCTTTAATGTTTTAGAGTAGTATTTGCATGCGCCCATTTCGGTCAAGAAACAAAAGTCAAATAATTCTCTCTCTTTTGCTCCTCTGGTCACGAGTTCTTCCCGCTTCAAGAATCGAATTAACATGGCTTATACTGTATAATGGAATATACAAAAAGGCACCAAAGTTAATTTCGTTATTTTGAGCTTGTGTCTCTCTCTTTCTCTCTATCCACATTAAATTAAGTCACTGATCTCGTCTAAACAAAACAGAACGGTTAACTGCTTAAATGGAGAAAAGAGAGGGAGAGATCAACATAAACAACAACAAATCCATCAAATAGGGAAGTTTGCTATCAAAAAAATTATAATTGTATTCAAATAAGAAATAGATGTCGATTTTTTAAATTTCAAATGTCGAGTTTAGGGTTTACATAAATGAAATAATTTTCTTATGTATTATCCTATGGGTGCTTCAGAAAAAAAATTTATATTTTCTGATAGGTTTTATACATATGCATAGTCATGACTTGCTCGAAAATATTACTATCAAAGATTTAAACATATTACTTTCTCTTTCCCTATATATTTTTTAAATCTTACGTTTTTCCAAACGTGAGTGGGAGATAAGCCAATGAGAAAATTTTTTTTATATTGTTATTATTGTTAATAGGGACAGGAACGCTAATCTGTGGTGGTGGGGAAGTCAATACTGATTGAAAGTTTATGTGGGAAATACTGGGAGATTCGTCAATGTGAGAATGGGGAACATAGGAGCTGAGAGGGTAAAGCCATCTCAGGATTCCCTACGAGCTTGGCTAAACACTGTTTAGAAAAAGGCCATCGTTTTGACTATGACAATTTTGAGATTCTTGACACTGACAAATGAGTAAAAAAAAAATAAATAAAATAAGATGACATTGAAGCATTATTAAATTAGTAAATTATTTTAATAAGTCCTCGGGCTTGGTGTGATTGGTAGCGCGCCTGCGCCTTGTATACCACTGGTCGCGGGTTAGGACCCCAGGTAGTCTGATGATTTTATTTAAGCCATTTGGAAACCAAAAAACCTTGCCGCTAGTTTACATTTATTGTAATAAAATATCGAGAGAAAACAAACGATACATTTAATAAATTGTATAAATTGTAAAAAAAAAAAAAAAAAAAAAAAAAAAAAAAAAAAAAAACGATAAATTGAATTCGACACTATTACAATATTATTTTATACTATATTTTTTATTTTTTGTTGAATTTATTATTAAAAGAATATATTAGCTTGTTTTAGAAATCCGAACTCAAATATAACAATATTGATTTTAATAAAACTTTTTCCCCAAGAGCGAAAATGAAATTTTCCCAGTTTATATAAAATATAAAACAATAAAAATTCATAAAGTTAAATAAATTATATTAAAAATTTCAATATGTACCAAAGAAGAAAAAAAATTGGAAATGAAAACCAAATCAAATATTAATATTAGAAATTAAATGAACAGTCTTCATTAAAAAAAAAAAAGTTTTAAAATTAATTTTCAAAAATTGTTTTTCCGTTTGTTTTCCTATTTTTTTTTTCCTCGTTTGTTATTTATTCAAGGAAGGATCCATGGCCTTTGAGCGAAATGATGTGTTCTCGTCATGCTTTAGTTCATTCATTGCCACCAGCACCGCCCCCTCACCCCCCTGCCCCAACCCCCCGTTCTTCTTCCCTCTCTCCCCCACCTACCCACGCGCTTTTGTGTGCTCAGAAAAGTTATTCAAATAAAGGGCAGTCATGCGAGGATAAAGCGCCTAGCTTTTTTTGGCCATGTTATTTTCAAGAGGGATGCACTGATATCGATGCCAGCCACCAACATCGCCCCCCTAACAAATAAAGAAATGCCCTCTGACACATTCTCACTATTTAATGTCCCTTTAATAGTCTTGAAAAAATTAAATTGAAAAAAAAATAACTGGTTATAGAAAAAAATCCGTGTAACTGGTCGTACAGCTGTTCTGTGCTTTTCACACCAGATTTTTTGTGTCGGCATATATTTAGTTTCCGACGATATATTATAATTCAAGATATCGAATTTATAGAAATGGGAGAATATTTATATTTTGTTACCATGGCAACCATTTCTCCTATCTTTCCTATGAATTACAAGAGTAAAGTGTGCTTCGAACAATTTTGAGGTCAAAATTACGTATTAAAGAGTATCTAAAAAAATAATTGATTTTTGAATTTTAATCAAAATCGTTAGAGCAAACAAAAAAAAACAAACAAAAAATAAAACGGAAAAAGTACATGAGTAAAGTACTAGTGCTCTTTGGCCGATTTTGATCAAAAGATTCAGCGGGGTACCGAACTGAAATATAAAACTTCAACCTTTAGCTCTTTTTGTTCTTGAGATTTTTGTTCACAGACACACAGACAGACGCACACACAGACTCACTTTTTTGATTTAGGGGACTTCAAAATGTGTATACCCATCACCCCCTTGTGATAAGGGCGGATACAAGGGGGGAGTAAAGGGTATAATTACCACCCTTCCCCGAGATTTGAGAAAAATATTTTTTTGGCGACTAAATTTTATTTTTAATATAAAATTTTGCCCTCGGGGCATGGCGTAGAGGTTAGCGTGCTAACCTCATATACCAAACGTCGCGGGTTCGGACCCCAGGCAGTCCGATGATTTTATTTAAGCCAATTGGATACCAAATGGCTTAAATAAGAATGCCTGGACCCCATATATGTATATTTATTAATAACGGATATCGTAAAAAGTCTTATATGGCCTCAGTTGCCGAAAAGACTGTATGAATGTGTGTGTGAGTGTGAGTGTGAATGAGAAAAAAGTGTGAATGTTTTTTTTATAAAAAAAAAAAAAAAAAATATAAAATTTTAAAAATTAATACTTAAAAATTTGATTTGTATATTTATATATTCTGGTAAACAAGTACAGAATCAGTGGCGGACCCAGAGGTGTTTCTCGGGGGGGGGGGTAATCTGGAGTGACTGGTCGCACATCACACACTTTTTTTCTTAATTTCGCTAATTTAAAGGCCCATTCTGTACTTGTTTGCCAGAATATAAATATAAATCAAATTTTTAAGTATTAATTTTTAAAATTTTACATTAAAAATACATTTTTTTTTTCGAAAAAAGTATTTTTTCAAATCTCAGGGGGGGGGTAATTACTCCCTTTGCCCCCCTGTATCCGCCCTTGCACAGAATGCGCCTTTAAATTACCGAAAGAAAAAATTGTGTGCTGTGTGACCAGTCACACCAGATTACCCCCCCCCCCCACCCCGAGAAACTCCTTTGGTTCCGCTCTTGATCCATCAAAATCTGACATCAAATTTTTGACATGAATCCAATAGTTTCTCTCTATACCGTATATTAACATATACCGTATAGATAGAAGAAATTTAAAAAGCTTTCCACCTTTTTTAAATATTTTTGTTTGTCATATTATAGTTAAAAAAAAAAATTTATTTTTACTTTCTCTTACCTCTATATATATGTTAATATATATAGAGAGAGAAAGTATTGGTTTCATGTCAAAAATTCGATGTCGAGATTTTGATGGATCTTCACGTTTTGAGGTCCCCTGAATCCAAAAAAGTGGTTTTCGCGACATGGTCTGTCTGTCTGTGTGTCTGTCTGTGTGTGTGTGTGTGTGTGTCTGTGAACAAAATATCTCAAGAACGAAAAGAGCTAGGAGGTTGAAATTTTATATTTAAGTTAGGCACCCCCATGGGACGTGACACGAAGCTTTTGAACAAAATCGACCAAAGAGTACTAGTACTTTACTGATGCACTTTTTCAGTTTTTTTCGATTTTCTCTAAATTTGCTCCAACGATTTTTTTTAAAATTCAAAAATCAATTATTTTTTAGATTCTCAATAAAATGTATATTCTCATTTTGTGATTGAAATCTTCTGAAGACCACTTTACTCTTGTACTCCATAGAAAAGATAGGAATTTCTCCTATGGTTGCTATGGTAACAAAATATAAATATTTTGCCATACTTATAAATTTTACATCTTGAAAATCGAATGTACCGTACTGTCGGAAAC
Source organism: Euborellia annulipes (assembly GCA_023213315.1). Taxonomy (NCBI): domain Eukaryota; kingdom Metazoa; phylum Arthropoda; class Insecta; order Dermaptera; family Anisolabididae; genus Euborellia; species Euborellia annulipes. Next base: position 18,954 of record JAKCPI010018304.1, read on the forward strand.
TAAATACATGTCGACACAAAAAATCTGGTGAGACAAGCACAGTACACAACTTTCGATTACCGAAGGTAAGAGAAAGTTGTGTGCTGTGCGCCAGTCACACCAGATTTTTTTATTATGAATTGCTCAGGAGTTTTTTCATTTCTCATTGGCAGTTGGCAGATGAAGAAAATCTTACACACAAAGTCAACCTTCTTAAAACTTCATTTTTTTTTCTTACTTGACGGTATTACGTTGAGGTAATGCGACTTAAAAATTAATTTAACTTGGTGTGGCATTGAGCAGACGGATCTACTTGTAGATTTATATATATATAAATAGGGAAGGAAAAAAGAGCGAGAGAGAGAGAGAGAAAAAGCAGAGATGGAAGTCGGACAAAGGAACAGGATGGAGGCCTCAACTTTGCTAAGTCTCTTAATTCGAGAGAAGAGAGAGAGAGAGAGAGAGAGCAAGAAAGCAACTCTGCAGTCGGAGTTGGATCAATGTTTGAGACCAAAGTTTTGGGGAAGGCTGTGTGCCCCCCCCCCCCCCCCGCCGCTCTTTCCTTATAAACCCTAAAAAGATTGTCGTTCGAGAGAGGATTTTGTTGAACAAATAGCTTAGAAAAAAATTTGACCTAAAAAATGAATCTCTGATGACTTGAAATTAAATATTCAAATTTTTGAAATTTTTTAGATAGGAGGGGGGGGAAGGGGGTGCATCCTCTAAACTCAAACAATTATTTTTTTTTTATTATTTATTTTTGTTATTACAGAAAATGATAATTTGTAGACCGAAACTCCTCAAACTACGCTGATTTTTCGGCAAGGTTGTAATAAAAATTTTTTTATTTACCCAAATGAGTTTATTTCGAAGACACAAAGGCTCTTTCTTCTTCTTCAGAGGAAGCTCATTTTACACTCCCGAAAAATCAGCATAGTTTGAGAAGTTTCGGTCTATAATTCTCTCGGCATCACTCATTAAGCTTCAATCAATGATAATTTGTGTTTCATCCGTCTTATTTATTTATTTATTTTTTTTTTAACACTCACACTTTTTTCCCATTCACACTCACGCACACATACACACAGTCTTTTCGGCAACTTAGGCCATTTAAGACTTTTACGATAACCGTTATTTAATAATATATATTTATTTGGGGTCCAGGCATTCTTATTTAAGCCATTTGATATCCAATTGGCTTAAATAAAATTATCGGACTACCCCCGACCTTTTTTTATACAAGACAGGCGCGCTACCAACTACGCCAAGCCCAGGGCAATCCGTCTATTTGTAAATATTGAATAGTGTAATGTGCTAGCTCTGAATACAAATTTTTTAACATAAAATAAAGGGACTGTTTATCTTCTTCTTCTTCTTCTCTCCTCGTCTTATTCCCGCGACCGGAAGAAATAGAACAGGCCGGCCCGTCGCACGGTCTGACGCCTGTTGAAAAGAGGAAGGAAGGAACAGACATACAAAGAACAGGAGTGTCCCAGCTCGGGCAGCTCGTGGTCGCCATCCACGTACCCACAAGATGTGGACCCCTGAGCGAAGGACTGTTTTTCTTATTGGTATTAAAAAATATTCGTTGTTTCTTCTAACGATCATTCCACCATGGGGTGGGTTTTTAATATACTATCCCGACACAAAAAACCTGATGTGGCAACACATGTCAAATCAAATGTCAAAATTAGTTCAGCATTCTTGCAATAGATGGCAGGCTAGTCTAACAGACGATATAGTATTAGCCTATATCTGGCCTATATTTATATATTTTTATGCTTTTATAAAAGAATACATAATATATAATAAAGTATTTATTGTTGAAAGATCAATGAAAATCAACCAAATGCATTAAATACTAAATATAAGATTTTAATCAATGGAATACCGAAGGTTGTTTTCTGTGCGGTCAGTCCGCAGATTTTTATTATTTCTGACAAGGATATTGGTTTATTTAGCATTAGAATATAAGAGACATTTAATAAGAGTGAGAGTTTGATTGACAGATAAATTGAGCGAAGGACGAGGGAGGGAGGAAGGGATGATCGGGATTTAAGGACGAGAAAGAGAGGGGAGAGAGAGAACTTGTAGGCGCTTCGTTAACTCTGATAACAGCGGCGATATTCATCCCTCTGGGTTCGTTATGAAGCGTGTATATTCCTTCACAGCTCCTACTTTCCCATCGGTTTATTATACAACAACCACATTGTTAATAATTCTCCTCCAGATAGAGAGAAATGGGTCCAACATGTTTTCATAAAGATCTCCTATTTCTCTATCAACTTCGGAGGTTTCCCTTAAGATTGTCACAATTAAGTATCAATTTGTTATTTTTATCACCCAATAAAAGTTACGTATATTTATATTTTTTAATGAAATAAAAGAAAGAAAATGCGCTGTTTTATTCCTCTCCTAAGACATCATTTTAACCGTTTTCAAGTTATCCAAGATTAAAATTATAAATTAATTAAATTCTAAATTAAGATATTTGATTGCCTGAATTATATCATCCTTATTTCCTCTGGGATTTCACTAGAGGATAGGATAATCAGGCTTAAAAGGAGCAGGTTAAATGCTGATTCAAAGAAGGATTAATTAAATAAAAAAAGTGTGATTAAAGAACAAAAAATTTTATCTAACAAAAAGAGGATAGATAACTTTTTATACAGTATTCCTTTGATTGATAAAAAATTTTATTTTCTATCCAGAAACGAGGGAATCGAGTTCGCTCACAGCCAAATTAAATAAAATCCTTTAATGAACTTGAATTTCTTTCCTCTCATTAATATTCTTTTTAATAGGTCAACAGTGCCTAGGAGACTTTGTGAAAGATGAGTAAACATGAAATAGAGCTCAGGCCATTTATTTGTGATGAATCCCCAGATATTTCGCAATCAAAATATAGCTCACACATCT
>JAKCPI010018306.1:0-55726 GCA_023213315.1 Euborellia annulipes
GTTAGGTGAAAGTATTGTTGTTCTTCATTGATTAGGCATAGTTGTAGATTGACATTCCCCCTCCCCACTCCATTCTAACAATTGAGTTATATTAAAAAGAGTCTAAGTGAATATTTTTGAAATGGTATTCTAAAGCTAAAGCAAAATTTGTGAAGAGTGATTTTATTGTATTATTTAAATTTCAAAATTCAAAAAGAGAGCAAGAATTAGTAGAAAAATTTATTCTATTTTGCCATGGGCGTAGCCAGCGGGAGGCCAGGGGGGCCATTCCCCCCCCTTGCTTGTCCTAAAAATAAAAAAAATAAAAAAAACAAATATATATTTTTCCCATTGGGAATTTTATTTTTAACGCCCCAATCCACTAGATTAATTTAATTTTTTTTATTTAAATAAATAATTAATAATTGGGGGGAATCTATGTATATATTGGAAACCCCCTCCCCTTTCGCCCTAACGAGGGGTTGGCCCCTCCCTAACAAGATGTCTGGCTACGCCCATGTATTTTGCCCATTCCCATCGAGCCAACTTTATGTAATAAAGAGATTAGAAAAAGCTTCAATATAAAATTAAAAGAAAGTCTTTCTATCCGTTAAGAATGTTTATTTTCAATTTTTTTTTTTTTTTTTTAATTAAATTGTATTATGTACTCAAGCAAAAATAATATTTGAAATGGAGTGCGGCTTTAAGAAAGATTATTTTAGGTGAGGCAGAAAATCTTTAGTGAAGATAGTATAAAGACGATATATAATTTGTGTTAAAATTTATTTACAGCGACTTGTTTCTAATTCCAAAATACATATCGCCTGCTGAGAAATTATAGTGGCTAAAGTCAAAAAGAGTTAAACCTACGAAACGTTGTTAAAACGTCTTCTCTTTTGAGTGCCAAGTGGCGAAAATATTCCATATTATGATTCTCAGCAGACGATATAAAGCGTTAAGATAATAAATAATAAGATGCTTATTAGATTGGTTTTATTTCCTTGGAGAAGAGAGAAGAAGCTAATTTTTTTTTTTTTTTTTTTTGCAATTACGTGCGTATTTTATATCCCTTTTTTTTTCTTTCAATGAAATTTGGCGTTGTTTTTTCACCGGTGTATCCTATTTACGTCAGAGATATTGTCTCAAGATAAACATCTAAAGAATCTTTCTTATTTAACTCGTAATCAGAAACAACTGTTAAAAAAAATAACAAATTAGCATTATTCACTTTGCTTTGACAATTTTTTTTTTTAATTGTTTGCGTTAAAATTATCAGTAGAAGTGGAAGTATTCTTTCTCTTCATTTTCAGCTTAAAAATTTGAGAAAAAAATTTAATATAAAATATATATAAATAAAAAAGCTAACATAAATCCTGTTTTAAAAAGATTAAACACTGTCTAGGTAATGTTTAAATAAATATTTAGCCTACCGAGTTTAGAGTTTAAAATGTAAATTTTAAAAAAACATCATCCAGTGGTTGTTAAAGAATGAGCAAACTAACTCAAATAGGGAAAATTAAACCCTTAACAAGTTAAGCACACAATATTTTTATAGTACAGTGGTTTTCAACCTGTGATATAGACAGACGCGAAAACAAATCATCTGTAATATAGACTAATATGTCAAAAAATACTAATTCCTTTTTATTTTTAGTTATTGGTTACCGGTAATTATTAATGGAAGAGAAAATAAGTCCGGAAATTGTTTTGGAAATTTACTATCTTTTGATGAACGTAAAATGTCACTTTAGATTGCACGATAATTCATTTACGAGTTTCAGATAAATAACTTAACACCGCATAAAATGAATGATCTTTCGAGTCTGATGATGAATCCATTCTAGGACTGAAACGTAGCTTGTAAAATTTACCTTGAGTATTATTTCAGTTTGTTATACCCAGGGATGGGTAAACTCCTTTAAAAAGGATAAACAATCTAATCCGACGAACCGACAAGCTCGGGCAATCCAATCCGATTTAGAAAAATAATCGCTGTTCCGAACCACAAATCCAGGTTCTCGAACCAAAAATCCGATCAGGAATTCTGATCTAGTTTCTAATAAAAATGGCGAATTTAGTTCTTCGGCTAAAATTTGCACACTTTTAGGCTTTTAAATGAAAGATATAAAAAGTTTTAAAAGGATTGGCAATTCTTTAAAAAAGATCTCGGAAATCCAGAATTGCTAATCCTTCGAAAAAGATTAGCTATCCGATCCTAGATTCAGGGAGCAAAAATGATTTCAATCCAAATCCTTAAATATATCCGCTTTCGATTTGAATCGCGATCCAGTTCCAAGATTCTCCAAAAAAAAAAAAACGGATATTGATTCAGATCTGATCCAGGATCGCATCGGAACTTCGGATTTCAATCCAAAAGGATCGTGATTCTGTCCATCCCTGGTTACATCTATTTTTTGGCCAAGTTTTTATTTTTTTCAATAAATCAAGACTTTTATTTAAATATCAATCAGAACCCTAAATAAAAAAATCTGGTGTGACTGGTTGGACACAACTTTCTTTTACTTTGGTACATGAAAGTTGTGTGCTGTGCTTGTCACACCAGATTTTTCGTGTCAACATATATTTACTTTCCGCCAATATTTTAGAATTCAAGATGTCAAACTTATAAACATGGGAGAATATTTGTATTTTGTTACCATGGCAACCATTTCTCCTATCTTTCTATGAAGCACAAAGAAAGGCTCAAACAATTTTCAGAGAAAAAATGAGAATATACACTTTAAAGAGAATCTAAAAAATATTGATTTTTGAATTTTAATCAAAATCGTTGGAGCGAATTTTGAGGAAATCGAAAAAAACTGAAAAAGTACATCAGTAAAGTACTAGTACTTTTTGGCCGATTTTGTTTAAAAGCTTATTTTCACTCTCCAGAGGGGTGTCTAATTTAAAACAGACAGACCATGTTGCGAAAACCACTTTTTTGGATTCAGGGAACCTCAAAACGTATAGGTATATTCATCAAAATCTCGACATCGAATTTTTGATATGAATTCAATACTTTCTCTCTATATATATTAACATATGTAGAGAGAGATAAGAGAAAGTAAAAAATAATACTAGGAAGAAAAGTGTATGTAACATTTTTTTGCCGAAGTAACATTTCGTAATAATTATTAAAAAATATAAATTAATTGACTTAATTAAATCGTAAACAAATGATTATTGAATTCTTAAATAATTAGACATTATAGAAAATATTTGTATTATAAAATATGTGATACAAAACGAAATCAAATTCTAACACAAATTCCTGTGGATTTAATTAAACGAGAAAATAAATAAAATAACTCTCTCTCTCTTAGCGCTTGTGTGCGTGTGTGAAATATAGCTACTTATGAAAGAATGACCTCCCATGATTCATAGTCGTTCTGTATGTAAACTAATCGATGTATGTTTAGAAAGTATATGGGTGGAATAGAGGGGGGGGGTAAGGATTAAATTAATTTATAATAATAATAAACAAGATGGTAATGATGATGATGATGATTGGAGAGTGCAGAAAATGCGTATTCAATTGCTTCATAACATAAATTGGCCTAATTTATTTCAATCCCACGTGAGGTTGCGTTTATATATACATCGATCCTGACCTGACCTGGCGGTCCGGGGTCAAGGTAAATGGAAATTATTATATTTTCATTCAAGTCATTCAGAGAGAAAAAAAATATATTTGTGATTGACTCTACAGGTAGTTTTGAATATTTATATTTTATGACGTAGAAATAAGTGAGAAACGAGGTGTTATTGACATTTGTTTCATTGATATTACACTTATGACTAGAATTTTTTTTTACGAAAATTTAATTCAAAAAAACATTTCGAACCCAATCTATGTGTATAGCCTCACATCCAAGAAAGGAAGAGGATTTTATAATTATTGGAACACATCGAGATCAAGGGTCATTCCGCTTCCCAAAATCATCTAATTAAAAGATCATTTGAAAATTATTTTTTGAAGAGATAAATTTATTGCAGTAATTGGACCAAGGTGTTGTGGTTAGAGAATAACAATAAAATCTATTGTTGTTTGCTTTATTCTAAGGTGTGGGCGACTGGCTAGCAACAGTTTCGGATGCCCAACTACTATCTAGCCAGACACCAGACATTAGAATAAAGCAAACAACAATAAATTTTATTGTTATTCTCTAATCACAACACCTTGGTCCAATTACTGCAATAAATCTTCCTCTTCTTTTAAATATTATTGATAATTGCACCAATCCAACGAAAAAATTTTAAAATTATGTTATACAGTATTGGGGAAAATATCTATCTATATGCAAAATATATATAAAATAATTCATAGGACAGAATTTTAAAGGGTATAGAAAAATTTGTAAAGATACAAGATAAGTAATCAATTTTAAATAAAGATTAATATATCAATAAATAAATTATTTATTAAAAATAAAATAAAAAAAAGATTTTTAAAAAAATGCTTTTATTTAAATTGAACTAAAAAGAGAGAAATAAGAAAGAAATAATTTAATTGTTCTTGTTAAAATTTTTTAATATTTGACTTAAAATAAAAGCGTGGGGCGCTTCGAAGTGATTCCGAGGCTCGCGCCCCACGCTTTTATTTTAAGTCATAAATATTAAAAAATTTTAACAAGAACAATTAAATTATTTCTTTCTTATTTCTCTCTTTTTAGTTCAATTTAAATAAAAGCATTTTTTTTAAAATCTTTTTTTTTATTTTATTTTTATTTTAAGCTTTTTAGTCTTTTAGTCTTATCAAAAATCATCAATATGATAAAGTACCACATTAGTTTGGCCTGTATTGATTTGGTTCAATTGAAAAATTATTCATTATCATAAAAAAATGACTCGTAAATATCAAAATTCAAAACTATAGTTAATAGGGCCTTATTTGCGTGAGGCTTCAAATAAAGTACTACATTAGTTTGGTCTATTTTGATCAAAACCACCATATAGTGGCGTCATCAAAAATGACTCTTAAGTATTACATTTCACACCTCTAGCCCATCGGGAAGTCTTTTGAAATTACATTAATTTGCGAAGGGTTTCAAATAAAGTACCACATTAGTTTGGTCTATTTTGATCAAAACCACCATATAGTGGCGTCATCAAAAATGACTCTTAAGTATTACATTTCACACCTCTAGCCCATCGGGAAGTCTTTTTGAAATTACATTAATTTGCGAAGGGTTTCAAATAAAGTACCACATTAGTTTGGTCTATTTTGATCAAAACCACCATATAGTGGCGTCATCAAAAATGACTCTTAAGTATTACATTTCACACCTCTAGCCCATCGGGAAGTCTTTTGAAATTACATTAATTCGTGAAGGGTTTCAAATAAAGTACCACATTAGTTTGGTCTATTTTGATCAAAACCACCATATAGTGGCGTCATCAAAAATGACCCTTAAGTATTACATTTCACACCTCTAGCCCATCGGGAAGTCTTTTGAAATTACATTAATTTGCGAAGGGTTTCAAATAAAGTACCACATTAGTTTGGTCCATTTTGGTAAAACCAAACTCACAATTTGCGTCATCAAAAATGACTCTTAAATATCAAATTTCACACCTCTAGCTCATCGGGAAGTGTCCTTAACAAAGCCATAAAGTTGGTGACCTTGAAAGAGTAAGTTAAATAAAAGCATTAATTAATAATAATAATAATTAATTAATAATAAATGGAATTTTTTTTTTTATATATATAAAAGAATCTACTTTTTGAGGAAGTTTTTTTTTTAATTTCATTAAGGTCTTTTTCGGCATCGAAGGCCATTTAGACCCCGTCTCTGTTTATTTCAATTGGTAGCCAATCCAATTGAAATAAATTGTCGCATGAGACGGGAACCCTTACCCCTTGGTACAAATGGCAAGCACGCTAACCACTACACCAAGGCGCGAGAGCAATGGACAAATAAATTTAAAATAAGGAAAGCATAAAATAAAATCAGAAGTTCCGTAATTCCTAAAAATTAGAAAAATATATACTGTAGATAAAAACATGGTGTTAAAATTTTAAATACTGTTATAAAAAATGATTCATTTGAGAGGAGGATCATCCGAACCCCGAACTTAAATATCAAATTTCAACCTCATAACCCCTTTTGTTCTTCAGATATTTCGTTCACAGACAGACCACTTTTTTGATTCAGAGAGCCTTAAAACGTGAATATCCATTAAAATATCGACATCGAATTTTTGATTAGGTAAGAGAAGGTAAAACCAACATACGAGCAGCAAGAATTAGCTCTTTTATTTATTGATTGAGGCCAGGGCTGATGTTTCGGTCACATATGGGGTAGGTTAGCGTTTCCCAAGGTGTGGGTCGCAAAAAAAAAATTGTCAAAACAAAATTTTTTTTTTGCAATTTGGTGTATGAAATAAAAAAACAAATAACTTAATTTTTATGAAAAAATAAAATTGTTTTTTGTAAATTAAGTTAAAACACATTCAATTCGAAATAAGGTCGTAATAGTAATTAAAAACTTTTTTCTAAAGAATTTATTTATTCACTGTAGCCCTATTTTTATTCCTATTTCAATTTATTAAATGACAGCAAGACATATTGGGATAAATAAACCCATTATATAAACGATTTGATTGAAACTTTTCATAAATATTTTTTTTTTTATTAAAATCAATCAGGAAAAAAAATTGACAAACACCCACCACCTCTCAGTTAGTTTTTCGAGAAGAGGGTAGTCAGGCCGGGGGAGGGGGGAGGGGGTGTTCTCTCTTTCGAATTCTCCCATCGATTGCTCAAGAATTAACATTCCATTCCCGACCAACGGATTTCATGTCGACTGATTAGTAGATATTGCTTTTTCCTCTCTCTACTTTTAGAATTAGAGAGAGAGAAAAGAAGATAGAAGAAAAGTTATTTTAAATGAAATCTGTAACATAAGAGCGATTTTCAATATGTAGGCTATAAGTTACTTACTGTACAATGATACATAAAGAATGTTAAATCCCAAAACATTTGGGAATCTTAGGGTAGAATATACATCAACGAACTAATACTTTAATATATAAATGGTGAGATAGTTGCTGTATAATTAATTAATTTCAAAATATATTTTGGTTTTAACAGTGATTTTAATTAAGCATATTTACTCTTGTATAATTTTGATATTATTATTTATAATAATAAAAAAAAATTTAATATTTTGATACGAGATCATATCTAAAGTGTGTCTGGTCAAGTTCACTTCCGGGAATCCCTTACCGCTTGATGGGCATTTGTATAGCGATTACCAACAATACAACGGAACCTGTGTTGTCATAGTTTATTGATTGTTATCACTCTGAAGATATTTACATGATCATAGACTAGATATTTATAAACTAGCCTTTAGTAAGTCAATTTAATTATTCATACTGCCCTTGAAATGAAAATAAATTAACTTGCAAAAGATATGTAAATCGGAAATGAACTCACATTAAGGTGTCAGCTAAAAAGAGGGAGGGAATGAATTCTTTTGGATTATTTTAGTAAATGTTAAACAAGCAAACATACCACCAGTGGGGGGGGGGACTCCTTAGGAAATGCGCGAACAGAGAGACCTTGGATATTTTTTTTCTTTCTCTTACCTATGTTATATGTAATATATATATAGAGAGAAAGTATTGGATTCATGTCAAAAATTCGATGTCGAGATTTTGATGGATCTTCACGTTTTGAGGTCCCCTGAATCAAAAAAGTGGTTTTCGCGACATGGTCTGTCTGTGTGTGTGTGTGTGTGTGGGTGGGTGGGTGTGTGTGTGTGTGTGTGTGTGTGTGTGTTCAATTTTAAGCATGAAGGAATTGAGCTATGAGGTTGAAATTTTATATTTAAGTTAAACACCCCCGGGACCGGAAAAATAAGCTTTAATCAAAATCGGCCAAAGAGTACTAGTACTTTACTGATGTACTTTTTCAGTTTTTTTCGATTTTCTCAAAATTTGCTCCAACGATTTTTTTTAAAATTCAAAAATCAATTATTTTTTAGATGCTCTTTAAAATGTATATTCTCATTTTGTGATTGAAATCTTCTGAAGACCACTTTACTCTTGTTCTCCATAGAAAAGATAGGAGAAATGGTTGCCATGGTAACAAAATATAAATATTTTGTCATACTTATAAATTTTACATCTTGAAAATCGAATGTACCTACTGTCGGAAACTAAATACATGTCGACACAAAAATCTGGTGTGACAACACATACACAACATTCGATTACCGAAGGTAAGAGAAAGTTGTGTGCTGTGCGCCAGTCACACCAGATTTTTTTAATAAAATTCTATTCTCAATAGTACTTTAAATTTGAGAAATTTAAAAAAGACAGGAGTCGGTAATTATTTGTATAAAACTCTCAAGATAGGGAAGTTTTTTTTTTTTTTTTTTTGGAAGGGGAATTCCTAAAAAAAAAATCAATTATTTAAATTAAGGGCATGTGAATTTTCATTTATATGTAAATTAATATAATACTAAAATGAATGAAAAAAGTTCATTAAAATATCTCTCCTGACATATTTTTATAAAAACGCTAATTTCTAATTCATTTTTTTTTTTTTTTTTTTACAAAATTTCTAAATTGAAAATTGTTAAGTGGGCCGTTTTTTTTTTGACATAGGCTACCAGAAGCAGATTACCAAAGAGAGAAAAATAAAAAATTTATTTAATAAATTATTTAATGAAACATGATGAAGGTTGCTGGAGGTTGACAGGTGGATTAACACGAGTATTTAGAAAAATTTCACTTTATTCAAACCATGCGAGGTAGATAATAATTTATGTATTTTTAATTTTAAATTCAATGTATTCTGATTTTAGTTCAAACACTGACAATCTATTAGACAGTCCCTTGTTGGAATTGTTAACTCAGCAAAAGTTGTCAAGTTAAATTGAATTCAAATATTTTTAGTATTAATAGCTGGTAAAGAATTTGAAGGTGAAAAGAAGAAACAGAAAAATCTGGTGTGACTTTCGAACAGCAACTTCAGTAATTGAAAGTTGTGTTCTGTGCTTGTCACCATAGGGGCCGGACCTGGGGGGGGGCAAGGGTACATTGCCCCCCCTGGCATTCTACAGGGGGGGGCAGAGGGGGGCAAAATTTCTTCTTTTATTTCATTTATTTTTAAAAATGATATATTTTTACTTTTGAAAAATAAAATCTTCTAAATTAAAAAAAAATTAAGAGTAAGAAATTCATTTTTTTCCAAATTTTTTCCAAAAATTTTTAATAAAATCACTACCAAATTTTTTAAAATTTTAATTTTATTAAAATTGTGATTTTATTTAAAATTATTAAAGTTTTATAATAGATTTGTTTTTGTTTTATACTATTTAAACATATTAAATTATTTTAATTTTCTAAAAAAAATTTTTTTGCCCTCCCCTGATTCAAATTCGTTCCGGCGCCCCTGCTTGTCACTATAGATTTTTTGTGTCGACATATATATAGTTTCTGGCAATAGGCCCTACCATGGGCGTCCGCAGGGGGGAGGAACCAGGCACTTGCCCCCCCCCCTGGAAAATTAAAATGATACAAAAAAATGTATAAAACAAAAACAAAAAAAAATACAAAAAAAAACCTTTCTCTCATCCACCTTGCCGGGATGAGAAAGCTTTAAATACTAAGAGATGTATAGCATTATTAATATCAAAGTACGTTTTTTTTAACTCTGGAAGTGACTCCCCCCCCTTCAAAAAATCCTGCGGACCCCCTTGGGCCCTACCCTACTTTAAATAGAATTCAAGATGTATAATTATTAAATACAGAAAAATACCCAGTATATTTTGTGTTTGATGTAATAGTCTATTTGTCTGTTGTGTTAATTGATGAATAGTGAATAGTAAAAAACAACAGAATGTAGAAAATATCTTTAATTTATTATTTGGGCTATCGATTTCGTCCAAATGCATCATCAGGCCAGCGTTATTGAAATATAAAATAGTATTAACATGGTTTTTTTGCTTTTTAAAAGAGATGAAACAAATTCTTTGTCATTGTCAAATGACTATTACTATACTATATATATACTATTTTATATTTCAATAACGCTGGTCTGATGATGTCCTTTGGACGAAATCGATAGCCCAAAGAATAAATTAAAGATATTTTATACATTCTGTTGTTTTTCACTATTCACTATTCACCAGTATATTTTGTTAACATTGTTCCTATTAAGAACAAGAGTAAAGTGTGCTTCAAAAGAATAAAAAGGCGAAATTAGAATATACATTTTAAAGAGAATCTAAAAAATAATTGAATTTTGAATTTTAATCGTTAGAGCCGATTTTGAGAATATCGAGAAAAACTGAAAAAGTACCTCAGTAAAGTACTAGTACTTTTTGACCTATTTTGTTTAAAAGCTTATTTTCACGTCCCAAGGGGGTGCCTAACTTAAATATAAAATTTCAAACTCGTAGCTCATTTCCTTCACAGATAGATTTTGCGGGACCCACTTTTTTGGACTCAGATTTCCATCAAAATCTCGACATTGAATTTTTGACAATACTTAGGTATATTAAAGGATTTAGGCAAAAGAATCAAAAGAAATTAAAAAGTGGACATTTTTTTAAGAATTTGACAATTCTTGTCAAAACGTCAGTTTAGATATTAAATGGAATTTAATATAGAATTTCATAAAATGGTGAGAAATTTTTAATCAAGTTTATTTAAATTTCTTTGTAAAGTTTATTGAATATTAAAAGGAGCAATTTTCAGAAAATTTCTAAATAAATTAGCAAGCGAGGGGGGGAAAGAAGGGGGGGGGGGGGAGGAGGGAAGAGGACAAAAGGGAAAGAGAGGGGGGGAGTGGGTGGGGGTGGGGGGAGAGGAAAAAGAAGAGAGGAAGAGGGAAAAAGAAAACAGCGGGACAATCGGTCCGAAAGACTAAATAGAGAAGAAAATAAATGGGAAAAAGCGGAGGGAGAGGGTAGGGGGGGGGGGGGAAGGGGGGGGAAAAGAAGGGGAAGGGGGGAGGGGGGGGGGAGAGTCGAGTAGGGCCTCTGAAATTACATTAATAATTTCATCATTCCAGGGCAAACGTGATTAATCGTAGCCTCCTCGATTTTCCAGCTTCTCATATCGCTTTTGGAATTTCAGCCCTTCCGTCATCAAGTGTACCATTTAAGCTTATCTCTCTCTCTCTCTGTTCTAGTAGAAGAAGATTAGAAATTAAAATTGGATAGATTGATGAAAAATACATGACTAAGTTCATTTTTCATATACTGACTGTGTATTATTATTAGAATTTATTTATTTTGATTGGGGGGGGTTTGGAATTGAACAAAAAAATCATTTATTTATTTATTTAATCTGAAGAATCACTCTATTAGTTCATCCTCATTTGCTTTTCTATTCAGTCCTCTATGAATAAGCCAATTTTGTTCTCTCTCATTATTTGATGAACTCGGGCAAATAACAGGTCATTTACTAGAACTAATCCAAACAGAGAGAACCTTTTCAAGGTTGCCAAAATATTTGAAGGCGATATTTTGCCTAAGTGTTTATTTATATAATATAATCATGTAATTTGCTAATGAGAGGGAAAAAATAATTTGAATTTTATTGACAAAAAGAAAGCATTGATTTATTTTGGAAAATTTGTAAAAAAGATCTTATGTATTTTGTTTAAGGTGCGCGTCTCGAAAAGCCTTTAGAAGAGAATTCACTATCTAGTTACTCTAGGTGGCAAGAGATGGCATTAGTTTTTCCCATAGGGATACAAGGGATTTATTCCATTTCATTTGAAAGATTCCAGCTAATTAATTAAGGATAAAAAATTAATTATTTTTTAACACAATGATTACTAATTTAATTATCTGTAAGATAAAGAGCGAATTTTTTAAAAATATCTTTTATTTAATGCGATGAATCAAAAAAAAAAAATTATTTTTTTGAAAATCAAAAAAAGGGCTTCTATAAGTTGTAGATATTTTAAATAGCTTTAATTTAAAAAAAATTTGAGGTCGATAGCTTCAAAATTGTGGCCGCTGGATTCTCCCAAAATTAGTACCCCGAGACGCGCACCTTAAGAAATAAAGAAATAAAAACAGACATATTAATATTGAGAAAATATTAAGAATAACTGTTATATATTATATATCAGTATCAGTATTATAAAATATGACTATAGAAAGGAAATTGCGTGTGAATAGTCGGCACGAAAATTAACATTAAATCTTGTGCTGGTATGTTTTTAACGAGCTTTTACTGTCTGTGGAATGTCGATTGGTTTTTGGAAATTAAGGGTCGTTCGCGATCCAAATTGTCATTTATTTATGTGGCTTCAAAGGGAAAGAGGAGACACGCAGGAATATAAGGAAGAAAATGCGATATCGCTATGAAATATGAATGTGATTATTAAAGAGCGGAAAAGTCGCTTCCCCTTCCACTAGACATAAAACGTATATACTGGTACACACCTCACCCTTTAGCTGTGATCTCTTTTTTCGCGGATTTAAATATTTATTGCTACAGTTATATGAATTCAATTTATTTTTAAGAGATAGAAAAATTAATTATCAAGTCTATTTAATGAAAAGACAAACAACCAATTAGATCGTCATCATTTTTTACTTTCTCTTATCTATATACATGTTAATATATATAGAGAGAAAGTATAGGATTTATATCAAAAATTCGATATTGAGATTTTGAAGGATATACACTTTTTGAGGTCCCCTGAATCAAAAAAGTGGTTTTTGCGACATGGTCTGTCTGTCTCTCTCTGTGCCCTGCCCGCAAGTCTGTGAAGAAAATATCTCAAGAACGAAAAGAACTTGGAGGTTGAAATTTTATATTTGAGTTAGGTACCACCCTGGCAAGTGACACGAAGATTCTGAACAAAATCGACCAAAAAGTACTAGTACTTTACTGATGTACTTTTTCAGTTTTTTTTTTTTGGTTTTCTCAAAATTCGCTCCAAAGATTTTGATTAAAATTCAAAAATCAATTAATTTTTAGAAGCTCTTTAAAATGTATTTTCTTATTTTGCCATTGAAATCCTCTGAAGACCACTTTACTCTTGTACTCCATAGAAAAGATAGGAGAAATGGTTGCTATGGTAACATTTTCTTTCTCTCTCATTCTCTTTCTATATATATAGCTAAGAAAAAGTAAAAAGGATTATAATTTTGGACGACAGGTAGTCTGATGAAAATTTTAGATAATAATTATATTGATAAAAGAACCTTTGATCATAAATATCGTTAATAGGCACACTATAGAATTAGAACTTGTTAGTCCATAAGGCCTCATATTATTTAAAAGAGATGAGAAAAGATCTTATAAGCTTATTGATAGAATCAAAATTTCGATGGCCTCTAAACTTCCCTTTATAATAATACATATTTCTTATCAGTATACGGAAAAATATTAATAAATAACTTTCTTATCTCTAATGTGTAATTCTAACAAAATAATATACAAAATACTCTATTACACAGTGGCGTAACGGGGGGGGGGGGGGGCCGGCCCCCCGCCGGCGCATCGGCCTTGGCCCCCCGAACCCTGCGCCCTCGCCTCTAAGAATAGCCCAGCGAATGTGATTTTTCATATTCTTTTCTCGATTGTCTTAAAAAGATTGTTTTCTTTTAAAATTATATTACAACTTGAATTCTACTATTTTAAAAGAATTTAATTCCAAAAATAATAAATAACGTATATAGAGGCTTTATAATTAAAATTTTTTTTATTTTGCAATATATAAGCCTTAATTTGATGTTTTATGGCTGTGGAGATTTACTCAGGATTCGTATAAACCTTAATATTTAATTTTTTGGAATTCAAAATTTTTTTAGGCATGAAGGAATTGAGCTATGAGACTGAAATGTTATATTTAAGTTAAACACCCCCGGGACCGTGAAAATAAGCTTTTAATCAAAATCGGCCAAAAAGTACTAGTATTTTACTGATGTGGTTTTTCATTTTTTTCGATCTTCTCAAAATGAAAGGGCTTTTACCATTCTTCAGGCCCGCCCGAGCTCCCGGAATTTTTTCAAACCCGCCCATTCCCGCCCGAGATTTAGTGAATGAATGAACGAATGTCTAGCAATTTTTAAATAAAATTTCATTTGCATGCCCGCCGCCCGAACCCGTTTATTTAGACTTGCTACCCGCCCGTAATTTTTTCATGGCCTCCAAAGCCCGCCCGGCCCGGGCGGTAACGGGCCAACCCGTACCCTGCAAGGCTCTAATCGGGGGTTCGGATCCCAGGCAGTCCGATGATTTTATTTAAGCCATTTGAATACCAAATGTCAAAGTCAAAGTCTTATATGGCCTAAGTTGCCGAAAAGACTGTGTGCATGTGTGTGTGAGTGTGAATGGGAAAAAAGTGTGTGTTAAAAAAAAACATGGGGAATGACTTCCCCGAGACTTTCTCGTATATTCTATTGGAATTACGTCTGGGTGTGTGTGTGAACACGATTGCTAAAAAACCAAAGCAGCTAGATAGATGAAATTTGGTATATGCTCCTTACACTAAAATTGTAGATTTCTATCAACTTTTGGAGTAAATACGTCACTTGGAAGTAGTACTTTACCTAATAAGTTTTTTCAGAAATTTCGAAATTTTCAATTTCTTTGTCATATTATGATAAAATACTCAATTTTAAAAAGTTTTTATTCTTTGATATTTTTCCGAAAACTGAACAGTTTTTGAAATAATCACAGAAGAAAACGACATTTTTCTTAAAAGCAAAGAAAAATCAAAACAAAATATACAGGTGTCATTAAAAAACATGTAAATATAAACAAATTCGCTGAGGAAATTACAGGATGCAAGAAATTTGCCCGCGAAGGCCAATTGCTCGCCGAAGGCGAGCAAGGGGTCAGGGGCGAGCCCCCTGAAAATCCGCCCTAGTTAAGCTTCGCCCCCCCCGCCCTCAAAGGCTGGTTACGCCTGTCTACTACCACAGTATCGTAAAGATTAATTAATAAATAGTGTACGCTATAATCTTATCTTTCTAATTAAAATACATTCAGATTCAAGAACGAACTCTTCGTAAAAAAAATTATTAAATATAAACAAAAATATAATTAAGTTATTAAAATAACAAGTTTGATAAATAGGACCTACAAGATATAAAAATTGGAAAAAAAATAAAAAAAAAAAAAATTATAATAAAATTTGTGGTAGACTCTGTAATTATTTATTTTCATATTTTTCGATCTTAAAGAAAAATTCAGCTTCTAATTACTCATTTACGTATGAGATTTTAACTACTTATGAGTTCTCTGTAAATTTATATCTTTTTGGGGCCAGAAATTGGAAGTTTTCTAGTTGTTTTCTAGATAAAGAGGGAACTAGGCCAGCAGTTCTAAATACTTAGAGAGTAATAGACGATCTCTCTCTTTAACCCAAATTTTGAATAGTAATAAACTAAAGTCCGTTTTTACCAGGAGAAATTGAAAAATTAAGCAAATAATAAGATTATTAAACTTTTAAAATTTAATGGCTAGATTTAACTATCCTATTCCGAATATTACTGACTTCTCAAATGGATACAAGCAGAATGATAATTATAGTATTATAATCCAAGTGTGCTGGTTTAAACCAGATTCAAAATTATCATTTTATTAGGATGCTATTTTTAATAATTTAATTCGGTTAGAAAATTATCCACCAACGCATTTCAATGAATTCAAAAATGTATTGAAGAGACTAACACAAAATCTCCTTCGGGAACACACTCATATTGTGAATATGCGAGCTAAGCGTCAGGTCGTGCGATGGCCCGGCTTAATCCCTCGGTCGAATTAAAAGTAGATTTAGAGCTGGATCAAAGTTGTTGATGAGTAGAAAGAAAAAAAGAGAAGCAGCTAGTATTTATTTCATTCCCTCTCTCAAAATGAGAATATGCATTTTAAAGAGCATGTAATGAATAATTTCTTTATGAATTAAAAAAAAAAATCGTTGTAGTGAATTTTGAGAAAATCGAAAAAAAAACTGAAAAAGTGCATCAGTAAAGTACTAGTACTATTTGGTCAATTTTGTTCAAAAGCTTCATGTCACGTCTCAGGAGGGTACCTAACTTAAATATAAAATTTCAACCTCCTAGCTCTTTTCGTTCTTGAGATATTTTGTTCACACAGACAGACCATGTCGCGAAAACCACTTTTTTGGATTCAGGGGACCTCAAAACGTGTATATCCTTCTAAATCTCGACATCGAATTTTTGACATGAATCCAATACTTTCCCTCTCTATATATTAACATATATATAGAGGTAAGAGAAAGTAAAAACTAAATATAGATTATTATAAGCCTTCTCAATTAGGAAGTGTTCAAATGTACACATTCATATTTTTTATGGGGAGAGGGGGAGGGGGGAATTTCAACTTTATTCATGAGATTTTTGTTAGTGATGGAAATTAAATTGCTTATTAAAAACTTCGATCGCAAAATAAGCAAAGCCTGTTGGGTTAAAAAAAAAAAATCAACTAAACAAGTCCTTCAAAAACAGGAAGAAACAAAAAAAAGTGTTCAATCCATATCTCAATTTTATATTAAAATCTTTTAATATTTGTCTTTTCTTCTTAAAAGCAAGCAGTCTCTAATTATCATTGAAAAGAAATGTCACTATAAATTTTGTCTTAAGTTACAAGGTGATATAAAAGCTTATTATTTCAGATGGAATATAAGATGATCTCGCAATTAAAAGTACAGGATATCCCCAAGGTTGTTTTAATTGATGCTGAGTTAAATCCATTACCCTCTCTTAATGCATTCGAGTTATAAAATTAGAGCAATCGGAGTTTCACATTTTAGAATAATTCCTAGAGGAGTTAAGGATGATTTAAATTAAACTATTATTAACAAAAAAAAAAAAAAAAAAATGTTTCAGAAGAATAGAAAAATATCCAAATAGCCAAGTTTCTTAAAGGAGAACTTTACATTCATTTTTTACTTTCTCTTACCCTATATATGAAATATATATAGAGAGAAAGTATTTTTAAATTTGTTCATTTATTTATATATTTAGTTAAGAAATATTTACAAAAAAAAAAAAAAAAAAAAAAAATTCTAGATCTCTTTCGACTTCCAATTATTGAGAGAGAGGGTTTACAGAATAGTGTGGGCCTGACTATATATAATATCTTTATGTACATATAATTTTAAATATACAATGAGAGAGTTCAAATATTTTCTTTTCTATTAAATTCTGCGATATTTTTGAAAACAGGAGATCTCTCCCTTACAAGTGTACGAGATCTTTCGCAATATAGGAGAGATTTCATTCTACAGATAAAAGCAGGGACCTTAAACCCGATTCTGGCCAGCGAATCGCTGCTGTCCCATTCAGGGCCGGAACTAGGAGATTTTTTAGGGGGGGGCAAAATTTAATTTTCCGCCCACTCCTTAAAATTTTGTATAAAAAATTCATATCATTTTACCTTTTTTTAGTAAATCTTTCTTTAATTGCCGCCCCCTGATATCTGCCGTCCGGGGCACACGCACCCACTGCCCCCCCCCTAGATCCGGCCCTGGTCCCATTGTCCATCGAGAAGCTTAAACAAATTGTTGACAGAATCGTCTGCTCTTCTTTCAGAGAGGCTCTTCATATCAAACTGCAGAAGATCTCTATACCATATACCAGTATATCTAATGATGATTGGGAAAGCCCGGTGTAGATAGATGTATGATGAAAATTTTCAATTGTCGTTCATCATACATATACCAGCATCCCTATGCTGTTCAGAACACGACTAACAGAACTACTCAATTTCATTCTTCCTTTGTCCCCATGACCTCCCGTGATTGGAACAAGCTCCCTGCGTCTATCTTCCCCAAAACCTACAATCTTCAGACTTTTAATTCTAATCTCAACAGGCATATTCTCAGTTCCCGCAGTTGAATTTCCCTTTTATGCTTCTCCTTTTGTTTTTATTTTCTTCCTGGCTGCATGTGACCACTGGTCATTATAGGTCTTCGGACCTTATGCACCCATTCCAAAAAAAACCTTATTTTCTAGTCATAGTGACTGCTAGACCTGAAGAACAGATATTTTAAGAATTTTCTTTGAACTCTCTCTACTATTTCCACCTGAAACGCAGAAAGAGGGGATATACTCCAAATGCGATCGGACCAGAGTGAGAACCCTTAACATTTAGCACCAAAAACTAACGCTTTACCTCTAAGTCACAGGACAAGAGCTAATAAAAATAATTCAAGAGGAGCCCTAGGTCTATGTACCGGTATTTTATTTATTATATATTGTACCAATTATCTCATCACAATTCGATAGGAAAAACAATTTCTAAAATAGAATAATTTGCAAAAGTGTTATGTAAATTTAATTATGTTGGAAAGTGGAGTAAAATACTAATGAATCAACATATAAATAGAGTTAATTGTTTTTGCGAATCTCTGAGGTTATATAGAGAGTAAATTGGCAGTGGGATGGGGAGAGAAGCTCCTGAGGCCGATTTTACATGAACGTACACAAGACCTATATGCAAATTTCAACTCTACTGTATCCGAATTATTTCTACAGAGAAATAAAGAGATCTTTTTTGATATAAGAATTTTTTCTGTTAGCTTATGTATAACAGGCTGTGATTAAATAAAATTTCAAAACCATTATGTTAGAAATATATTTTTTTTATTTTCCATCAAGTTTTAATATTTTCTACAATTGGCCTTTAGTATTTGCACAATTTCGACCAATGATAAAAGAGACCAAGAAACCGAAATAAAAGGAAGAGAGAGAGAGAGAGAGAGTGGTTTCGGAACCCTCGGCTTTCTTTACAATTGTGGAATATTAAAGATGAGATTGTAAGGCAAGTGAAAATTATTAATACAATGGCTTAAAGTTTGGTTTCTCTTTAATGAATATTTTAAAAGATCTATTTATCAAGAGAGAAAAGGGACGAATGAAAAATAAAATGGAAATTGAGAACGCTTTATATTAAATTAAGAAAGAGACAGAAAAAAAGAACGAGAAGAAGACGCAAGTAAGAAAAGAAAATATTTTTTTTTTTTTAGAGAAAAGAATTTTGTATAAGAAAATTATTAAATTATAAAAATTGTTCTGAATAAAACTTTCTGAAATTTCTGAAAATGAGGCCAACAATTTCTAAGAACTAAAAAGAATTTCAAAATAAATTCTGAAAAGCAGGTGACAAGTTTTTGATAGTCTATTTGTAAATAAATTTTAGAAAAGAATATAGAAAGAAACCTTTCATAAGGACTTTATCATATTGAGCTGCTTTATATGCATGTGGATTTAAGAGTTAATTAAATATACTCTAGAGATTTTCAGAAATGTGGATATTCTGAGAAATTTTTCGAGTATTTTTAAGTATTGTGAGCTTTATGTTTCTGTTAGATTTTATCTCAGTATCATGATTTTCAGAAAATAATTTATTCGATATTATATGAAAATATTTGTTTAGTTGCTAATTAAAAATTCATAGAAAAAAAGAATCTAGAAGAATGGAATTTATAAATTGATTAAATGGTATTTACGTGTATATAATATATAAAAATTTCCAATAAAATTGTTATGAATTTCACATTTCAATTAACACCAGTAATTCCTTGGAGCAACATCACCTTTTTAGAATACTTCGCGTTTATAAATTATTTTCGCGAGATAAAAAAATATGATATCTTAGCTTACACTATTAAACGAGCAATGTACAGTGAGCGCCACAAATAAGTACCCACTTGGGAGTTAGAACCTTAAGTATATGGTAGGCCTATATAGGCCTACTATACCATATAAGGCGCTAGATCTCAGATGGGGACATAATTATGACCCTCACTGTACGTTTATTTGTTTGTCAGTAAGAACATAAGTTCTCGAAAACGGTTTTAGCTATTTTTTTTTTTTTTTTAATTTTAAATACCTATACTATTTCCGGCACCAAGATGAAATTTTGCTAGGTCTTTGGGAAAATTCGGGTACTAGTACTTTACTTATGTACTTTTTTAGTTTTCAGTTTCAAATTCCTTTATCGTAGTTTCTATTAAATTCCTATTTTCAAGAAATTCTTGTAAAATGATAACAAGAAAAAATAAAAACTGATAAATGAAATGAATATTTCTAAAGGCCTTTTGAGTTCATTTATGATAATTTTTTTTTTTTAATATACTAATAATTATACTTAAAAACAAAACGAAACACTTAAACTATTCTTTTTAATCAATTCAACAAGAACAATGACATTAGTGAAAAAAAAATATGATAAGCTATCGTTTTATTCGTGGAAATGTATAATTACTTAATTATTTAAATTAAATTTCATTTGAACCAATTTCATAATAGATATTTTACTTTTTTGATTGTATAAGGATAATATAATAAGAGAGGACAGATTAGGATTCGATTAATACGATTATTTCCCATAATCGATTATGAAAAAAGATAAAAAAAAAAAACAGTCGAATGAAATGGATTTAGTAAAAAAAAATGAACTAATTTGAGTCAAGCAGGAAAAATTTACTTAAAAAAAGCCGAAAGAATTGGATTTAATCGATTATCGGAAAAAAATAATCGATTATGAAAAAATAATCGATTTATCGGAATAATCAATTATTTTTCATAATCGATAATCGATTATTTTTTTCTATAATCGAACACCCCTAGAATTAAAGCTTTGATATGGAAACCATAGAGAAGTCTATTCAAAATAGTGAGCATGCGCAGAGACAACCAGTTTGCTTTTTGGGTAGCATAACTGCCAGGCGTTCTCTTAGAAATATTGTAAGATACCGACACCTACATAGGAATAAATAATAATAATCAATGTTTACAATGACCCAATGATAATAATGAGAATACAAAATAAAAACACCGTTTAAAATAAATCCACCAATGTCATTGAAAGTCTCAAATTAGATCAGCTTGGCGATTTAATTATATAAATTCCTGAGTATAATTTAATAGTGATCTTTTGAACTTTGATTTAAATCTAATCGATGTTAATGGAAAACCGATAAGTACTTTTTAGCTAATTGATTAATTATCAATATGATGTGAACTCAATTGATTGACATATAAAAATTGAACTTGAAAAAAGGTCATTAACGAAGAAGAAGAAGAAAAGGAATTAGAGCTTTTATGTGAACAATTTATAAGTTATTTGAATTATTGCAAATTGGGGACGAAGGGGTTATGTTGTTTTTATGAATTAATCGGATAAAATTAAAGTCAAATAAAAAAAAAATGGTATCTATATTTATTTAAGGTCAAGCGATGTTTATTTTATGAATAAATGAAAAATAGCAGCAAAAATGAACTATTTACTTTTCTCTTTATAATCCATTTGGGAAATTTCTATCGGATGAAAAATTTTATTTGAATAAGTATAAAAAAATCTGGTATGACTAGTCGCACCAGATTTTTTTGTGTCGACATATGTATATTTAATTTCCGACAGTACAGTACAATCAAATTTTAGGATGTAAAATTAATAAGTGTGGGGAAATATTTATATTTTGTTACCATAACAACCATTTCTATTATCTTTCCTATTAAGTACAGGAGGTACAATATTAAGTCCCACCCATGCGTTTTTTACTTGTTTCGTTGTTTTTAAAAAAAAATATTATATATTTTTTAATGGAAACTTTCAAACCTAGAAAATTTCCAATAAAGATTTTCATTTTCTTTTATAAAAATCGGGGACGGACACTCCCTTCGGTAATCGAAAGTTGTGTCTGTGCTGCAGATTTGTGTCGACATGTTTTAGTCGGAGTAGGGAATATTTGAATCAGATGAAATTTATAAGTATGAGAAAACATTTGTATGTTACCATGGCAACCATTTCTCCTATCTCCTATGAAGTACAAGAGTAAAGTGGGCTTCAGACGATTTCAAGGGCAAAATGAGAATATACATTTGAAAGAGCATCTAAAAAATAATTGATTTTTGAATTTTAATCAAAATCGTTAGAGCGAATTTTGAGAAAATCGAAAAAAAAAACTGAAAATGTTCATCAGTAAAGTACTAGTACTCCTTGGCTGATTTTGATTAAAAGCTTATTTTTCGGTGGGGGTGTCAAAATCCTCACTCCTGCAATGACCCCCCCCCCCACCACCCCCCCCCACGCCCACGACAGACCATGTCGGGTAAACCCCTTTTTTGGATTCAGGGGACCTCAAAACGTGAAGATCCATCAAAATCTCGACATCGAATTTTTGACATGAATCAATACTTTTCTCTATATATATATTACATATATACATAGGTAAGAGAAAGTAAAACAATGAAATAATCACAAGTAGAAAACGATGGTGGGACTAATAATGTCCCTCAATGTACAAGAGTAAAGTGGTCTTCAGAAGATTTCAATGGCAAAAAATGGGACCTCAAAACGTGTATATCCATCAAAATCTCGACATCGAATTTTCGACATGAATCCAATACTTTCTCTCTATATATATTAACATATATAGAAGTAAGAGAAAGTAAAAGAATAAATAAGTCTCGTATTCTCCAATTTATTACAAATATTTCGGTCCGTTTACATATCTCAATTTTCTCAGAATTCCGAGAGAATAAAAAAAAGAGAAAGTAATATTTTTCGGAATAGTATTTTCTCAGAAGGGGGGAGAGAGAAAGGCGCCACTCCTGCCTCCCCTCCCCTACTCGGGGGCTTATGCTTGGAGGAGACATAAAAGTGCTAGGAGAGGGGGTAATAGCAGAGGTGGGGAGGACGCTAACTCTTCCCTCGCTTTGCCCTGCTCTTCCCCTATTTTCCCCTACCTTCTCTGCCTTATGATAATAACCTTTGAAAAAAGGAAGTAAAAAATCCAACATTAACAATCCAAAAAGATTGAATTCAGAATTTTTTTGAAATATTTTATTAAATATTTGGTGGATTTGATCTTCTCGGTTCAAAAATCGAAAAAAAAAAAATAATTTTTTTTTAAATATGGCCAAATGATGAGCATGACTTTTTAAAATGAAATTAATAATTGTAAATTACCTTATATGAAATGGTCATTCACTTCAGAAGAGACGTTTTGATATTTGGAACTATTTCACACTAAAAGATTCAACTCACTATTAAAATTTCACTATTTTAAAAGAACACAAACGACGGAAATTTTATTAGCACAAAACAATGCGATCAGCTTCCAATTACATACTGACAAACCCTGAATAGAAGTGAAGGTCAAGATGGTTACATGCGTTCGCCACCAGAGCGCTCTAGTGTCCTTATTGTTGAGCTGCTTAAAAAAATTAAAATCAGCTGTGATTAGCCGCGCCGTAAAACAACTTTCCAATTAATTTTTGAAAAAACTGGCAATGGTCAAAATGGTTTTAGAGACACAAAAAGAGAATTTTATATTTCGTATTTATTATTAATTTAAATAGTTTTTCATTTCTAATATAATTATTATTATTTTTTTTTTTTAAACATTCGCACTTTTTTCTCATTCACACTCACATTCACGCAGTCTTTTCGGCAACTTAGGCCATTTAAGACTTTGACGATAACCGTTATGAATATATATTACTTGGGGTCCAGCCATTCTTATTTAAGCCATTTGGTATCCAAATGCCTTAAATAAAATCATCGGACTGCCTGGGGTCCGAACCCGCGACGTTCGGTATAGAAGGTAGGCACGCTACCAACTACTCCAAGCCCCGTGGGTCCTAATATAATTATTTTAAAGAAATTTAAAATAAATCTGGTATGACTGGTTTCCATGGCAACCATTTCTCCTATCTTATCTATGGAGTAGCCCCCGGGTGTGGCGTAGTAGGTAGCGTGCCTACCTCCTATACCAAACGTCGCGAGTTCGGACCCAGGCAGTCCGATGATTTTATTTCAGCCATTTGGATACCAGATGGCTTAAATAGAAATGCCTGAACCCCAAATTGATTTATTAATTAGAACGGTTATCGTCAAAGTCTTATATGGCCTAAGTTGCCGAAAAGACTGTGTGAATGTGTGTGTGAGTGTGAGTGTGAATGAGAAAAAAGTGTGAATGTTTAAAAAAAAAAAAAAAATCTATGGAGTACAAAAGTAAAATGGTCTTCAAATAATTTTGAGAGCAAAATGAGAATATACTTTTTAAAGAGAATCTAAAAAAATATTTGATTTTTGAATTTTAATTAAAATCGTTAGAGCGAATTTTGAGAAAATCGAAAAAACTGAAAAAGTACATCAGTAAAGTACTAATACCCTTTGGTCGATTATGTTTAAAATTTTATTTTCTCGCTCCGGGGAGGTACCTAACTTAAATTTCAAATATCAGCCTCATAGCTCAATTCCTTCATGCTTAAAATTGAACATGCCCATATACTACATCCTCATATTGTAAAAGATTTATTTATTATAATTTCTCCCTGGCTCCTCTGAAAGGTCAGATTAAGGACTATTTCTCTCAATTGCCTCACTTCTTCTCAAATGATCCGTCTATTTTTTATTAATAGGACAGATTGGAGATAAAATGGGGAATTTTTATTTTTCTTTTATTTCCGAGATGAAATCATTAAATGAGGGCAAAACTTTTTGCCAATAAAATAAGTAATAAAAAATTTATGTATCGATTTGAAATTCCTATGATTATAAGAAAGGATGAAATTTTTGTGGTTTTCAATTTAATTTTAATTTGTGAGTCAAAATAATTGGTAATCTTGGGATATACAACGTCACTAAAAGAAAGAAAAAAGAAAAATTTGGTATAGAGGAGGGGAGAGTAATATGGAATACCATAACTTTTAGTGGTTATCGGAAGATGTTGCAAGAACCAGCTAGCTCTATAAAGAAGTAAACTTCCAACAAATATTTTGGTTTGATGCTGGAAGATGTTAGAAAAAATAAGGTCGAACTGAATCAACTGAGTGTTTTAAACACGTTTTTTGTGGTTTTAGGTTTGCAAAAAAAATTTAGGTAGGCCTAGCGTTTTTTGAGGAAACAAAAAAAAGTTCGTTGGTGGGTAATATGAACTAAGCGGGTAATATGGAATAGGTTTTGAGGCGAATATGGAATACCTGTGTCATGTAGGGTAATATGGGATAGGTTTGCATTTTGAAAGAAAATCCGAATTAATCTTCGTAAATCAATGTATTAATATTTGGTGGAAATTTTATTTAAAAAAAAAATATTGAATAAATTTATTTTATTTAGGCCTATTTATTTAGAATACTTGTATTCCATATTAGCCGACTCGCTATTTTAGACATTGATGGCACCTTAACAAGCTCATGGTGAAAATCAGTTTGTGATAACCACTTAATTACAATAACTTAATTAACAAATTCAACTTCCCTATAGGTATTTACGACAGTTTTTTTAACCAAATAAGTCATTATAACAAGTACAAAGAGCAAGCAGCAAAGTATTCATTTTTAAAATTTTACATTAAAAATAATTTTTTTTTTTTTTTTTTTTTTTTTTTCGAAAAAAAGTATTTTTTTTAAATCTCGGGGGGGGGGGAGTACCCCTTTTACTCCCCTTGCGTTTGACAAGCATAACCGATAAATTGCAACCTAAGAGGGATGGTAGGGGGATTTGGGATGGAGAGATTTGCTGGTATTCCACATTACCCGACTATTCCATATTACCCTCCCTTCCTCTAAATCTAAAAATTTTTGGAATTTCTATCAAAATCCTCTCTTAGTTAGGTGATTGACAGATGGGGATTTTAATTTCAGACTGGAATCTACGATTACATTTCAACCCGAATAATTTATATTTTTTTGGTCCTTATATTTCCCACATTCCCCTCCCCCTCTTAATTTCTCCATACATAAAAGCTTAAGCAGGTATCTATATATAAAGTAGGCAAGTATAGTGTGAATGTGTGCCGTTGTTATTCCTATCCGAGGATCGATAGGGAGACTTGGTTGGTGCCCAGGCAAGCAAGGAGAGAGAGAAGCATTTCAGCAAACCAGGGACGAAGTGCCGGGACTTCATCTCCCTCATGTAGATTTAGCGATGGCCAAAAAAAAATCCCATGGGATTTATTTTATTGTTTTAATTTGAAATCAATCAATGGGCTTGAGTGTGACCGTTTTTTTAATTATCTAATGAAAAAAAAAATATCAATGTTTTTTTTTTATCCATTTGTTGGCATATTTGCGATGGAAGTTTTTTTTTTTTTTTTGAATTATATTTTGTTCTCAGGTTGTAAATATTAGTTTTTAAACGTGTCGCGATATAAAATCAATTTGATTAATGTTCAGAACAGTTCTTCTCAACATTTAAAAAGCTTGCATTTTTTTTTTAATAAAAAAAAGAAAATATTTTTAATTTTATTCTCTTAAGGGGAAAAAAGAGCTTCTCTTATTTTACGTTAATCGTGTATGTCCTAGCCAATCAGAAAGCTTGATTAATGTGCGAGTCTCGAAAAGCCGTTATAACACGATTCACTAGCGAGTTACTCTAGGCGGCAAGAGATGGCGTTAGTTTTTCCCATAGGAATACAAGGAATTTATTCCATTTCATTTGAAAGATTCCAGCTAATTAATTAAGGATAAAAAAATAATTATTTTTTAACACAATGATTACTAATTTAATTATCTATAAGTTATAGAGCGAATTTATAAAAAATATCTTTTCTTTAATGCGTTTAATCTAAAAAAAAATTTATTTTTTCGAAAATCAAAAAAAGGGCTTCTATAAGTTGTAAATATTTTAAATAGCTTTAATTTTAAAAAAATTTGAGGTCGATAGTTTCAAAATTGTGGCCGCTGGAAACTCCCAAAATTGGCTCCCCGAGACGGGGAGGGAAAAAAATTTAGAATCCCCCCCCCCTCACCTCGGCTATCTCGGCATAACTCATTAAGCTTCAATTAACATTTACATATAGGTAAGAGAAAGTATTTATTTTTCTCCTATATTTTCCATTATCTATAATCGTTTTCAATTTAACATTACAAGAAGATCCTAAATACATAAAGCTACTTCGTTTGCAAGCAAGTTTTCTATAAATAATTCAAATTATAAATTACCATTAATTAAATCCCAAAAATTTTAAGTAATATATCTTGTAAATTCCAAAAAAAAAGGGTTATCCATATTTCTAATTTCAGCACATGATTAAGGCCAAAACCAATTTACATGTCGATTTGTATCGTAATCGTCATAGTGATTAGGGTGTCTCGTGTTAATGACTCATTACAATCTAATTATATCATACCAAATTTTAATTTATGAAAAATGATTAATTTATTCGCCTAATGATAAATATATTATTGTTTTAAAATAAACCGATTGATTCATTTATATATTTTGAACAGTATATACTTGTTTTTTTTTTTTTTTTTTTTTCTTTAAAATTACGTTTTAAATTTGAGTCCGGATGACGTCATAATCAGGTTGTAATGAGTCATTAACACAAGCCATCTTTCCTAATTAGTAGCAAATGATGGTACGAGGCTAGATGTTAATTCGTTTTGGCCTTAAACTAGTGATTCATTAAATGAGTCTTGAAAATTAATATAATTTTGGATAAATTCTCTTTTTTTAGTACTATGAGATATTTTGCATAATTAAGTTAAAGGGCTATGTATTTTTTTTTTTTTTTAATATTAACTCATTTCTTCTGAAGAGCTTCTCCCATTTTTTTTTTTTTTTAATTAAACTTATGAAACTTTTTAAGCAAATTAAAGTAATAAGGAATGTAAAGTACTTTTTTTATGGAAAAAATGAAAGTCCTGAAAAGTATTTCATTTCAGGTGATTTTTTTTTATTATTAAACTATTTAAAAATATGCAAGGGATATAAGATTGGCGCACCACTCTCTTATTAATTCAAGAATATTTTAATAAGATATGGAAATGTTTCTGATATTATTCGCTTCAACAATAGTAATGACGTCAAGGGGATGGAATACGCACTTCATACATTGTCTACTCGTAATATATTCAAAGTGTTGTAGTTACGAGTTGGTAATAATAAGCAGATCCAAATTTAAACAGAGGTGAACTTTAAATTTAATTTATCAATAAATATAATTTTTGAACCACTAATTTTAACATTTTACTTTCTCTTGCCTATATGTATATGTTAATATATATAAGAGGCATTCATGTCAAAAATTCGATGTCGAGATTCGGATGGATATACACGTTTTGAGATCCCTTGAATCCAAAAAAGTGGTTTTCGCGACATGGTCTGCCTGTGAGTCTGTGTTCAATTTTAAGCATGAAGGAATTGAGCTACGAGGTTGAAATTTTATATTTAAGTTAAACACCTCCCGCGACCGGAAAGATAAGCTTTTAATCAAAATCGGCCAAAGAGTACTAGTACTTTACAGATGTAGTTTTTCAGTTTTTTTCGATTTTCTCAAAATTCGCTCCAACGATTTTTTTTTTTAATTCAAAAATCAATTATTTTTTAGATGCTCTTTCAAATGTATATTCTCATTTTGCCATTGAAATTTTATGACGCTCACTTTACTCTTGTACTTCATAGGAAAGATAGGAGAAATGGTTGCCATGGTAACAAAATATATTTTTGTTTATAAATTTTACATCTTTTTTTTTTTTTTTTTTTTTTTAAAACATTCACACTTTTTTCTCATTCACACTCACACTCATACACACATTCACACAGTCTTTTCGGCAACTCAGGCCATTTAAGACTTTAGACGATAACCGTTATTGATAAATATACATATAGGGGTCCAGGCATTCTTATTTAAGCCATTTGGTATCCAATTGGCTTAAATAAAATCATCGGACTGCCTGGGGTCCGAACCCGCGACGTTTGGTATACGAGGTTAGCACGCTAACCTCTACGCCATGCCCCGAGAACAGTTTACTCCTTGGATAACAAGAAATATCAAATTTTGAATTGGTACTGTCGGAAACTAAATATATCTCGACACAAAAAAAAAAAATCTGGTGTGACAAGCACAGAACTCAATTTTCGATTACCGATTTTGTTAAAGGTCTTTTTCGGCATCTAAAGCCATTTAGACCTTATCCCTATTTATTTCAAATACAGTAATTGGTAGCCCATTCAAATGAAATAAATTTTTCTTGCTTGGTTGGGTGCCTTAATCTTTAGAATTCTGTAATTCATAAATTAGATTTGTTAAAAAAACAGAAATAGTTTTCTTATAAGCTTTTAAAACTTTTTAAAGAGTTATTAAAAAGTTGGTTGTTTTAAAAAATTTAATTATTATCATAAAAAGTTAAGCTTTTATTTTAAAGAAAAATCTGTCGACGTTTTTTTTATTTATCGAATATATGCGTGCTTACCAAATTCCTATTATTAATAAGATACGTAAATTAAAGAAATGAAAATGTTTTTAGAATAACTAGGTCCTTATTCTGTTCCTTTTAGGCTGAACGCACACCTATTGAGAAAAAACGTTTTTGACTATCATGCCTAAAACTGTTTTTTCAAAGCTTTTCTATGGGTCATCGCACACCGAGGAGGCAAAACACAATTAAGCATGATTCGACATCATTGAACAAAATGTTTTGCCATTGAGCGTTTTGCTCAATCGGTATGCTTTGGCATTGAGCAAACGTTCTGTTCTCTTGGACA
Organism: Euborellia annulipes; assembly: GCA_023213315.1. Classification (NCBI taxonomy): domain Eukaryota; kingdom Metazoa; phylum Arthropoda; class Insecta; order Dermaptera; family Anisolabididae; genus Euborellia; species Euborellia annulipes. The sequence goes on from JAKCPI010018306.1 coordinate 29,437, forward strand.
AAAGGTTTTGTCTGAAAGTTTTTGCTCAATTGGTGCGTTCAGCCTTATTTAACCATGTCTATGCTAAATTTTGTTCGAATTTTACTTTCTCTTACCTCTATATGTTAATATATAGAGAGAGAAAGTAATGCATTCTTGTCAAAAATTCGATGTAGAGATTTTGATGGATATACACGTTTTATGTCCCCTGAATCCAAAAAAGTGGTTTTTGCAACATGGTCTGTCTGTGTGCCGTGTGTGTTCAATTTAAAGCATGAAGGAATTGAGCTAGAAGGTTGAAATTTTACCTACCTAAGACGTAAAAATAAGCTTTTAGTCAAAATCGGCCAAATGGTAGCCTACTAGTACTTTACTGAAGTACTTTTTTTTCGATTTTCTCAAAATTCGCTCCAACGATTTTGATTAAAATTCAAAAATCAATTATTTATTAGATGCTCTTTAAAATGTATATTCTCATTTTATCCTTGAAATCTTTTGAAAAACACTTTACTCTTGTACTTCCCATGGTAACAAAATATAAATATCTTCCCATGTTTATAAATTTTACATCTTTAAATCTATCTTATGTAGTACCCTACTGATGGAAACTAAATATATGTCCTCACCAAAAAATTTGGTTTGACAAGCACAGAACACAACTTTCTTTTACCGAAGGTTGTGTGCTGTGCGGCCAGTCACACCAGATTTTTTACCTTTTCGAACTATAAAATTTTTTTATTTTTTTGAGATGAACATATCAAATAGAAATTTTAAATTTAAAGCAAACAAAGAGTATTTGAATATTTCAAAATAGATCATACGTAAAATAATGTTTGGTTTAGTTATTACCAAATAGTTTGATTAAGTTTAGTAAGATAAATAAAATTCAATAGCCCTCAAATGAAGCCAATGTTCCTTAACCAAACTCAAAGTTAAACTAGGACCATGTCAAATTTTCTATTATACTCGTAATAATCCCGAAGCCTCAATGTTACTCTCTAACTTAGTGAATGGCATATTTAATTAAACATCCTGACCCCAATTCAATAAGAGATCTCATTCTATTAATAATTATACTGTACATGCTTAGCTCAAATTGACGATATTAAACAGGAAAAATCAAACGAAAATTGATTTAAATTAGAAAAGCTTGTGTGACCTGTATGATCCTAACTACTGGTCAGGCATTTATAAAATTCGTTTGTAGTAGAAATATTTCAATATACCCATAGACAGGGTTTTTTTTTTTTTTTTTTTTTTTGTATACTGTTATTTGTATAATGTGTTTTCAATGTACTTTTATTTATATTATCTCCTCCACTAATATACTTGAGAACGTTAATTATAGTCTTTTTTTTATTTATTTATTTTAAGAGATATTTCTTGAATCAACTCACGCATAACAGGAAATCGCATTTTAGAGATCTTTTTCTCTAAATATTGAAATTTTTTGTCTTGACTTGAATATCAACGAAGGTTAAATAAAAATGTATACCCACTTCTATTACTGAATAGTAAAGCCATATAGACTATAATAATTTTTTTTATTATTTTAGAAACATGTTTGACAAATACTATATCGAGAATATCTAAAATAGGAACGACAATTTTTTGGGGAATCATATATAATGGAACAATAATTTTGGAAAAAATATAATTATTGAGATTTGTTTACATATTTAACGAGTGCCACCCATGGCCCAAGGTTCAGTGGTAGAGATTCAGCCTCTTGTGCCAGGGGTCAAGGGTTCGCATGCCGTCTCATGCGACAAAAATTTATTTCATTTGAATTAGCAACCAGTCAAATGAAAAATAGAGACGGGATCTAAAAGGCCTCTGATGCCGAAAAAGACCGTAAATAAATAAAATCGGTGGGGCGCACAGCACACAACTTTCTCTTACCTTCGGTAATCGCAAGTTGTGTTCTGTGCTTGTCACACCAGATTTTTCGTGTCGACATATATTTAGTTTCCACCGATATATTAGAATTCAAGATGTAAAATTTATAAGTATGGGAAAATAATTATATTTTGTTACCATGGCAACCATTTCTACTATCCTTCCTATGAAGTACAAGAGTAAAGTGGTCTTCAGAAGATTTCAATGGCAAAATGAGAATATACATTTTAAAGAGCATCTAAAAAATAATTGATTTTTGAATTTAAAAAAAAAAATCGTTGGAGCGAGTTTAAAGAAAATCGAAAAACACTGAAAAAGTGCATCAGTAAAGTACTAGTACTCTTTGGTCGATTTTGTTCAAAAGCTTCGTGTAACGTCCCATGGAGGTGCCTAACTTAAATATAAAATTTCAACCTCCTAGCACTTTTCGATCTTAAGATATTTTGTTCACAGACAGACACACACAGACACACAGACAATGTCGCGAAACCCACATTTTTGAATTCAGGGGACCTCAAAACGTGTATATCCATCAAAATCTCGACATCGAATTTTTGACATGAATCCAATACTTTCTCTATATATTAACATATATATATAGAGGTAAGATAAAGTAAAAAAGATCAGAGCCCTTGAGGAGAGGGGAAATGCTCTACTCTGCCCCCTCCCCTAAAATGAAGAATGGTCGAAAATTTAAAGATCACTCAAGCGGCCATAATTTTAATTTTAATATATTGGACACCAATAATAATACCATTTCTACCAAGCCTAGATTAATAAACATGTTTACAATATTCTATTGTAAATATTCTACAACTCTTTACCTTTCCTAAAAGCAATCATTCATGAAAATCAGCTATGAGATAAAGTTATCAAAGTCACGCTTCAACTAAATAAAATATAAACAAGAAGATAATGTTTTGCAAACACTTATGATGTATTAATATTAATTAGGGCCTAATAAAAAATCCCCAGATAATTTCAATATGAAATCCATTTTCCAATTTGAGCTGCTGAATTTTTTAAATGAAAAATGAATAATTATTATCTAGAGTTGAATGAATATAATATTTTTTATTCTGATTATTCTTTTAAAACATTAATAATGAAAAGTTTCAACCATTACGATTTAGGATTGAAAAATAAATTTTAGATACTGTATATTCGCATCTTTGATATCCTGGGAATAAGAGTAAATTGATGTGTGTTTTGAAGATAACTTATAACGATATCATATTTTATATCAAAGTATGTATCATAAAAATATAATATTGAAATAAATGCAAAAACTAATACATTTTTATTTAATGACAGCGAATTTGTTTGTTTTTTACTCCCAAAGGATGAATGAAACTTTAATTTATAAAATTGTGAGAGGTCAACACGTGAAAAATAAATTGAGAGAGAGAAAAAAAAAGAGAGAGAGAGATGGAGGAAATAACTTGATGGAAGGAGATGCATCCGGGAAATTTTCTGTCATCTTCTCATCATAGCAAACAACTTTAGAGGTGACAGACAGTCTGTCAGTAAAACGTGTCTAGTGAGTGAAAAAATTTTATTTAATGAACCCGAAATGTCAGTAAAAGACAAGAGATGTCTATCGATATAGGTATAAATTAAATTTCATTAACATAAATACTTTTTTTTAAATAATAATAAATTCCCAAATTTAGTAGTAAAGTTGAATAGTAGAAATTGGCTGTAGCTGATATGTTGAATAGGAAAGAGGATGCAGCCAAATAATTGAGCCTCTATTTGGTAATAAACACTCTTTATTGGGACGTTTCGGCTGGGATCAACCTGCCATCTTCAGCCTTCAAAGAGAATATTTAAATTTTAATTACATAAATAGAGTTGTATGTAAAATTTAAATATTCTCTTTGAAGGCTGAAGATGGCAGGTCGATCCCAGCCGAAACGTCCCAATAAAGAGTGTTTATTACCAAATAGAGGCTCTATTATTTGGCTGTATCCTCTTTCCTATTCAACATCCATTAGTAAAGTAAAATAATTTAAAAGTTTAGTTAAGAAAATGTAATAAAAAAACAATAGTATGCAAGTTCTGATAAACTTACGAATTTTATGGTAATCGGAAATGTCCGACGAACAAACGTACCTAAAAAAAAAAAAAAAAATTTATTAGCAAATGATTTATATAACAATAATTTATTTTACTTATTTTATTTAAATAGTTAATACCAAAGTCAATGATATAAAAGAAGCTTCGAATCTTATAGTATAACTTTAACAAAAATTGAAAAAATCTGGTGTGATGGTCGCAAGGCAGTTGTGTCGAGAAATATTTAATTTCCGATTGTGCAATGAGGGACAATATTAAGTCCCACCCATGCGTATTCTAGTTGTGATTATTTCATTGTTTTTAAAAAACTATTATATATTTTTTAATGGAAACTTGCATGGTTAAAACCTAGAAAATTTCCAATAAAGATTTTCATTTTCTTTTATAAAAACAATGAAATAATCACAAGTAGAAATGGGTGGGACTTAATAATGTCCCTCACTATACATAAGTTACAAATTTGACCACTTGTTTACTTTCTTTTACCTATGTATATATGTAATATATATATAGTGAGAAAGGATTCATGTCAAAAATTCGATGTCGAGATTTTGATGGATCTTTACGTTTTGAGGTCCCCTGAATCCAAAAAAGTGATTTTCGCGACATGGTCTGTCTGTGTGTCTGTCTGTCGGTCTCTCTGTGTGTGTGTGTGTGTGTGTGTTCAATTTTAAGCATGAAGAAATTGAGCTAGGAGGTTGAAATTTTATATATAAGTTAGGCAGCCCCCGGGACCGGAAAAATAAGCTTTTAATCAAAATCGGCCAAAGAGTACTAGTACTTTACTGATGTACTTTTTCAGTTTTTTTCAATTTTCTCAAAATTCGCTCTAACGATTTTGATTAAAATTCAAAAATCAATTATTTTTTAGATGCTCTTTCAAATGTATATTCTCGTTTTGCCCTCAAAATTGTTTGAAGCACACTTTACTCTTGTGCTTCATAGGAAAGATAGGAGAAATGGTTGCCATGGTAACAAAATATAAATATTTTCCCATGTTTATAAATTTGACATCTTAAATTCTAATATATTGGCGGAAACTAAATATATGTCGACACAAAAAATCTGGTGTGACAAGCACAGAACACAACTTTCGATTACCGAAGGTAAGAGAAAGTTGTGTGCTGTGCGCCAGTCACACCAGATTTTGTTTCATTGATGACGCTTAGCTGGCAACCATTTCTCCTACCTTTCCTATGAATTACAAGAGTAAAGTGTGCTACAAACAATTTTGAGAGCATAATGAGCATATACATTTTAAAGAGCATCTAAAAAAGAGTTGATTTATAAATTCTAATCAAAATCGTTTTGATAAATTCGAAAAAAACTGAAAAAGTACTTCAGTAAAGTATTAGTATTTTTTTGGAAGATTTTGTTCAAAAAAGCTTATTTTAACTGTCCGGGAGGGTATCTAACTTAAATATAAAATTACAACCTCGTATCTCGTTTCCTTCAAGCTAAGCTTAAAAGCGTCACACACAGACAAACAGACAGGCAAGAAAATGAAGTGAATACTTCTCCTTCCCTTGTTATTATAGTTAGATCTAATTTTGTTATATTAAATGTAAATTTATTATATACAGTAGACCTATTCATCTTTCTCCACAATAAAATGTAATTTATTATTATACTGAATAATTTAAAAATGTTTGACTCTTTATCAAGTGTTTTATAAAGTTTTTAAATTAAGGGTGAAAAAAACATACTAAAAATTTTTATCAAGCTTTTTCATTTTTTTAAAGTTACAAGAAAAATCGAGTGTGGTAATAATTTATTGTTTATTATTTAAAATAATTCTAAGGTATTATAAATAAACTATAAAATTTTTATTTTGTGTTCCAAATGCAATATTATATCTTTTTAATTAATCAAAAAAACTTGGCAAATAGAAATATTATAATAGTCTAAAAATGAAAATAATCTAAGATCAGGGACAAGTGGATTGCTAAAGAATATGTCCTATTTTTTAAGAGATCAATAGACGAAATCTAGAACAAGGACAAGGAAGGCTACCTTATTTGGTAATTAAAAATTCCTTTTATAAGAGTCTTAATTCAGAATAAAATTTCAAATAAAATCCTTAAATTACAAAAAAAAAAAAAAAAACACATTTAAATAATTCAATTCACTGTGCTCTAAGGCTAAAGTGATCTACTTTCATAGATGAAAAATACTTTCTTTCTATCCTCTGGGCAATGGCGGTCCTAGCCTTACATTTTGGGGGGGGGGGTCACTGTTTTTTTTTTTTTTTTTATAGTATAAATAAATGGGCCTGGACCCCAATAAATATATATTAATCAAATATGAGTATCGTTTAAGTCTTAAATGGCTTAAGTTGCCGAAAAGATTGTGTGAATGGGAGAGTGAGTGGGAAAAAAGTGTGTGTTAAAAAAAAAAAAAAGATTTTGGGGGGGTCACGACCCCCTGACCCCCCCTCTGGGACCGCCCTTGCCTCTGGGTAATTTGAAACACCTCTCTGGGGAGAAACAGAGTAATAATAATTTTTTTTTTACCAATTTCGATTTTGTCTTGACATAGGAATAATATATTCTTGTAAGAAATCTCTAATTAATGTCTACTATTTTGTCCTTCGGTAATAATAAGTCTATAATAAATAATATTTATATTTTTATGAATTTAAAATCAGAAAGCCAGTACCAACCTTAATTGCACAAAAAATCTGGTATGACAAGGAAAGAACACAACTTTCGATTAGGTAAGAGAAGGTAAGAGAAAGTTGTGTGCTGTGCCAAGTCACACCAGATTTTTTATAGAGGAGGAGATAGTAATATACAAGTTTGAAAATTTATATTAGGCCTAACTAAAAAAACAAAACAAAATAAAATTGCCTGGACCCCAAATAGATATATTAATAACATACGAGTTTCGTTTAGTCTTTTTTTTTTTTTTTTTTTTTTTTAATCCCCCTCTTTTTTCTCTCTCTCTCTCACTCTCACACACATTCTCACACTCTTTTTTGCCTTCCTTTATCATTTTTATATAACTTTTGTAGAGAATATATTTTTGTGGGGGTAATTTTTTTTTTTTATTTTTTTTTAAAAATTTTTATAAAAAAATTGGAGATGTGGGTGGCCGGGGGGTGTTGGGGGGGGGGGGGGGGGTGGTTTTTTATGCGTGCAGGGGGGGGGTTTAAAGTCTTAAATGGCCTAAGTTGCCGAAAAGACTGTGTGAATGTGTGAGTCAATGTCTATGTGAATGAGAAAAAAAAGTGTGAGTGTTTTTAATTTGAAAAATTTTAATTTTTTATTTCTCCCTCGACAGTCTCGACAAATTTCCCTTCAGGGTTCAACTACACAACAAATTTTTTTAAACTTTGATAAAAGTTAGCACATTATGTTTTTGTTTTGTTAATTTTAAAGATTAAAAAAAAATGGGAATAATAAAACAAAGGTTATTTACATATAATAATAATAATAATAGTATTATGAAAATAATATAGCTTAAAAGTAGGAAAAGTATTAATATCAAAACACATCTATCAGCCTAATTTATTTGCTGTATTAAAATAAAATCCGACTTGGCCATGACCAGAGCCTGAAAAACGATATTTTTTTAATTTTTAGCAATATAAAATTCCAGGCCTAATAGTTAGGCAATGACCAATACTCAAACAGAATATAAAAAAGATGTGAGTAGGATGGCAGTCTGGAAAGAAATCAGACAAAAATTCAATCAAATTTTATCTAATTTTATTACGATTGCCGACGTTTCGGACGCAAATCGCCCCCTTCCTCAGGACAATAGATAGTTAATGAAATACAGAGGGGCGCGATTTGCGTCCGAAACGTCGGCAATCGTAATAAAATTAGATAAAAATTGATTGAATTTTTGTCTGATTTCTTTCCTGGCTGCCATCCTATTCACATCTTCTAATAGTTCAGCCATCATCTCAATATTATAACTAATTAATTAAATTTATGGAAAAGTAAAGTATTATTCTTTGTCCCGTAGTTTAAACAATTTTGATAATGATACGAGTATGATAATCAGAAATAGTAAAATCGATTTGATTAGGAACAAGGAAGTTATGATCTTATATTATGAGGGAGAAGTCTTGCTATTTATCCTGAGTTATGAGCAAGTGAATTTTAATTGTGAAAACGTCGTCACAAATCAAAATGGATGAACTTGAATCGTTTCTCAAAGTTCGATACTCAAACTTGAAGAGACCAGGTCCAGAATATATAAGATGTTAAGCCTCAAAGTTCAACGACTTTGAGAGAAAGCATTATCACGACAGGGAAGAATTTATCAAGAAAAGGGGAGAGTGAGAGAGGAGTTAATGGATTGTATTAAAATCACAAGAAATTTTAAGAGATTAACTCATCCTTAGCTATTCCAAAATAATCACAAAATAAAGATGCCACAATATTGTGGAGTTTTAATAATTTTTAAATTAATTAATAGAAAAAGTAATATTACTTTCCAACAATAATTCAGTCAAAATTATTACTGTTGTGGGTGGAAAGAAATGATGTTTTTTTTTAAATTGTTTAAGGTCTTTTCCGCCCATGATATTAGCTTCTTGTGTCTCGTGAGCTCGCTTCTCGCCTCAAGCTCAATTAAAATGGCTACCAATCATTTGAAACAAATAGGGATGACGTTTAAATAGTCTCAGATGCCGAAGATGACCTCAAAACGAAGAAAAAAAAGGTCTGTTTCGACATCTGAGGCCATTTAGATCCCGTTCCAATTTACCAGGGGTGTTTATTTTAATTGATTGGCAGTGTAAAGTCGGGTAAGATGACGAATTTGATTTTTTGTCAAAAATACACTCGATAACAGCATCCGTCCGGCCTCCTGGCGGTCACCTATGCGTAACAAGCCGCAACATCTCACTTCCCCATTAGTGTAATTGATAGTGAGCGAAAAAGTGTTTTTGCTGTACTCTTCTGTAACTTTTTGGCGACTTTTCATAAGGAATATGAATATGGTTCAACAGCGGGTATTGTTACGCTTGAAGATATTCTTGAAGAAATCGTTGGCGAAATCGAAGACGAACATGACACTGCTGATGAAGATGCACAGTACATTGTTCCTGACAATGACCATACGGTAGCAAATGCATGGATGGTGCAAGCACTTACACCAATCGAACACTTCAATACTGTTTTAGATGCTGATTTTTCTGACGATGAAGTAGAAACTGTCGGCGGCTTATTGCTTCAAGAAATTGGATTGGTCAGTGATTTACAAGGTCAAACGGTTGAACTTGGAAATTGGTTATTTACAATTGTTGAAGCAGATGCCCGCACTATTCATCTGATTCGAGCTGTACGTCAATGAGAGCATACTTTGAAAAGCTGTTAGATTCTTCGCAACCACAAAAACAGCTTCCTTTTATTTTTCCCTTGCTCATTGCTTTATTTTCAGGTGCCGTGTTCAGTTTTGCGCTGGCACCTTTATTATTGGTGGTGGTTGGCAATTTTTGTCACCAGCCCTACTCTATGCAACCTTACATAAGCGCTCTGCCAGACAAGCCTTTGCTATTGGTTGGAGTTATGGATTTGGTTTATGGTTTGTAGGGGCTTTTTGGCTCTACACTTCCATCCATGTTTATGGTGATACCAACGCTTTTTTAAGTGTGGGGATGATTGTTATTATGGCCCTTGTGATGGGCTTATTTACCGCATTCCAAACTTGGGTTTACCGACGTTTTTTCCCAGAAACACCACTGACTTTCGCACCACTCTGGATTGTTTTTGAATGGGCTAAAACTTGGGTATTTACAGGTTTTCCATGGCTATTTGTGGGTTACGCTTTTACTGAGCGCTTACTTGATGGCTATGCACCTTTATTCGGTATCTATGCAATTTCCTTTGTAGTGATTATCTTAGCCTGTGCTTTAGTTGAGGTTCTACGTAAACGTCTTTTCTGGATCATCCCTTCTGCCCTGTTAGTTTTGGGTGCATGGGGAGCTTCATATATACAGTTTGTACAACCTAAAGCTGCTAAACCGCTTAGTGTTTCACTCATTCAAGGTAACATTCCACAAGATTTAAAATGGCTAACTGAATATCAAATCAGGACATTAGAAATTTATGCTGGGTTGAGCCAATCTGAATGGGGCCGCGACCTAATTGTATGGCCTGAATCTTCAATTCCACTCTTCCAAACTGACATTGAACCGTTTTTGGATGCAATGGATGCACAAGCTAAAAAGAACCATACTGCATGGGTAACCGGAATTCCTTACTGGGATGTGACCAAATCACATGAAGTCGGTAGTCCACTGTATTATAACAGTATTATGGCTTCTGGAAGCGATGCCAGTGGTCTATATAAAAAGCAGCGTCTTGTACCGTTTGGTGAATATATTCCACTCTCAGGATTACTCTCTTGGGTATTACCCGCTATGCAAAATGATGTGAGCATGAGTGGTTTTACACGTGGTGCAGAGTGACCAAAAACCACTTATGATTAAAGGACATGCGCTTGCTGCTGCAATTTGCTATGAAGTAGCTTATCCAAACCTGACTCGACGTAATGCAGAAGACAGTGACTTCTTGGTGACTGTATCTAATGACGCTTGGTTTACGGGTACTGCTGGGCCGTGGCAACACTTACAAATGGTGCAGATGCGTGCTAAAGAAAATGGCCGCTGGTTTATTCGCGCAACTAACACAGGTGTAACAGCGTTTATTGATCAAAATGGTCATATCACTGAACAAGCACCGCTTGATAAAGAGTTTGTCTTGAGAGGCGATTTACCTGCCATGCAAGGTCAAACCCTTTATAACCGTTTAGGTGATTATCCAGTTCTAGGATTTGCAGTATTACTGCTGGTTTTAGGTTGGGTCTACCGCCCGCGTAAAGTTGACGTTTCATTTAAGTCACGTCGCTAAACTACAATAACTTTGTACCCAGAGGCACGTCGAACTCTGGGATACAAAGGGCTACATCACCATCTGCATTATGAAACCCTGTCACTAAGCATTCTGACTGAATAGGTCCAATTTGTTTTTTAGGGAAATTCACCACAGCAACGACTAACTTACCAATCAAATCTTGTGGCTGATAAAGCTTAGTAATCTGTGCACTCGATTTACGTATCCCTAACTCTTCACCAAAATCGACATGCAAAATATAGGCAGGTTTACGTGCCTTTTCAAAAACTTCAGCTTCAATAATTTTACCCACTCGAAGCTCTACCTTTGTAAAATCACTCCACTCAATTTGTTCCATTTACTTTTTCTCGTATCCTTAAATATTTGATTTGAAGCATATAATATGTACAAATAATGCTCGTACAACAGCCTGCTTAAATTAAAATAATAAAACGTAGATATTCAGTCTACGTTTTATTTAAAAATTTGGTTCAAATTATAATTAAAAAGTGATCGATAATTGCAAAGATAAATAAGCGACCAAACTTGATAAAAAGACCATCGGTACATAGCGATAGACTTTAAAAAGCAATTGCTCATATTTAGAAGATATTTGTTTAGTTTGCCAGACGCTCGCTTTTAGAGCAGTAAAAAAAACTGACCATTAACCATGCACTCACAATACTGAGGGCGAAGAAACCAATCATGATTTGACTACTCCCTTCTGTATTGAGCCATAAATTTAATGAGACATGCGCAATTGGTAGTAAGCTCAAGATTAATAGGACAGATTTAAGCATTGCCCAATGAAACTGAGTCAGTTCATCTACTATGAGAAATGCTTTCATTTAATCTCTCCGTTTTAATGTAATAAAGTGCTTTTTATTTATTATGCAAATCTTTTATTTAAATATATAGCTTATTTTTCTCTACATTTTAACTTTCTTGTAACTATTAAATATGGGAATAATTCTTATTATAAGTCTCAAATATAATTATTAACTTTATTTTATATTTTTCATAAACTTACTATATTTTTGTGATTAAGAAAGATTATCAATTCGTATTTATCGGTTTATATTTTTAAACGAATTGATAATCTCCATTACATTTTAATTAAGGTTGGTAATAAATATCTGCATCATTACCTTCGCCGCCCTCTTTGCCATCTGCACCAAACGAGTACAAATCAAAAGCTCGGCCATCTGCACCTGGAATGACATATTGAACATCATTTTTCCAACTATCTTTAGGGTAGCCACCTTTCACGTATCCACCCGGCATCCAGTTTTTTGCTGTAGCAGGCTGATTAACCAAAGCGTCTAACCCGCCTTCTTGCATAGATGGGAAATGACCGTTATCGAGCTTGTACTGATCTAAAGCACCAGCTACACCTTTTAATGTAATTTGGGTGGTATCGATTTTAGCTTTTTCACTACGACCCATGACGTTTGGCACAATTAAAGCGGCTAAAACACCTAATATTACAATCACAACCATCACTTCAATGAGGGTAAAGCCTGAGACACGTTTCATTCGAGCACGGCTCGAACGTGCCGCAAGTCCGAAAGCTATGCTTGAGGTATGTTTATCAGAACACGGCTCAAACTGATTTGAAACCGCAGATTGACTAAGTTGTTCCATCGCTGTTTCGCTTTGAATATTTTTTACTTTCATCATTATCTCTAATATCAAAGTTATTAAATCATATTGTTCATATTTACGATTGGCAGCATAACCGCAATTACAATAACCAGTACAATGCTTGCCATTAAAACCAGCATAAGCGGTTCAAGTAATGCCAATAAGGTTGAAATAAAGGTCGTAACCTCACGATCTTGCATGGTCGATGCTCGTTCCAACATGCGGTCAAGCTCACCTGATGCCTCACCACTTCGAATCATTTGTACCATCATTGGTGGGAAATAACCACTGCGCTCCAGCTGCGTACCCAAGTTACCACCTTCTGTAACACGCTCGGCAGCTTGGGCAATTGAATCGCGTATGACCCAGTTATTGGTGACAGCTGCACCAATTTTTAAGGCATCGACCAGCGGCACACCTGAACGAGTCAAAATAGACAGGGTACTGGCAAAACGTGCAGAATTAATACCACGTGACAGTTTACCGAATAATGGCAATTTGAGTGTTAATCGATCAAAAGCATAATGCCCAGCCGTGGTTTTCAAAAACCGAATAAATGCCCCAATTCCCACAACTGCAAAAATGATAATAAACACCCAAGCATGACGGATAAAATCGCTGGCTTTCATTAAAGCAACTGTAATCCACGGTAGAGCATCTTTGCTTTGGTCAAATGTTTTTACAATCTCTGGCACAACATAAGTCATTAAGCCCATCACAATACCAAAAGACATCAGCATTAAAATGATTGGGTAAATCATGGCGCCTTGAACTTTTTTTGCATTGCAGAACGGTTTTCGGTGTAATCCGAGAGCTGATCCAAAATTAGATCTAAATGCCCCGAACGCTCACCTGCTGCGACCGTTGCAATATAGAGGTCAGGAAACCGTCCAGATTGCTGCATACCTTGAGCCAATGAGTGTCCTTCCATGACTCTTGAACGAACAGATGATAAGAGATTTTGTACATGCGCTTTTTCACTTTGCCGACTTACCGCACGCAAGGCTTCTTCTAGAGGAATTCCGGCTGCAACCAAAACAGAAAGTTGTCTCGTCATGAGTGCCAAGTCATAGGCACTAAACTTTTTTTGAAATAATCCCTGACTCTGATGTTTATCTTTTTGTTCAACAGGGTCAACGCTAATTGGGGTCCATGCTTTATCGCGTAATTGTTGGCGAATCTGGCGTGCTGAGTCTCCCTCAAGCACTCCTTTTTGCTGCTTCCCTGAAGCATCAATGGCAGTAAATTGATATGCAGGCATGGTAATGTTCTAATTTTCCAAAAATAATAGTCGCTGCTGTTGCATCTATGCTACGCAATCATTCATATTCGTTCTATAGCCTGTGTAGAATACCCAAGTCCTCTTCACGACGCTATGCCGTTTTTTTAAAATTGACGAAATGAGCCTCTATGACCATAACGCCAAAGCCTGATTCAGTTGTTTATCGTGTGCGTGTTGCCGTACCTGTGCATCTGTACGACACTTTTGACTATACACTCACCGAAGCACAATATGAACGGGCTCAAGTAGGCTCACGCGTCGCTATTTCATTTGGGCGACAGAACCTGATTGGTATCATCACTGAAAAAGTGAATCCACATGAGCCATTTACAGGCAAATTTCAGCTTAAAGCCATTTCTGAACTTTTAGATGAAGAACCTATTTTAGATGAACAAGTTTTAAGTTTATTGACATGGTCCGCACAATATTACCAATTTCCAGTTGGCGAGGTCATGCAAACCGCCCTTCCGGCTATACTGCGTCAGGGCAAACCGATGGACGTTTTGTTCCATCTCTGGAAAATTACTCCATGCGACAATGTTGAGGCACTGCTTAAACGTTCAGTAAAGCAACAAGATGCTTATCAGATTTTAAAGTTACATCCTGCTGGAACAACAGAGAACATTCTCAATTTAAGTGGTGTAGAAACTGCAACACTTAAAGCGCTAGAAAAGAAAGGGTTGGTTGAGTGTACGCTTGAACCTCATGATTTTAGTCCAACACCCGTGCAATTGGCACAAATGCCGCTCACGCTAAATGAAGACCAAAAGCAAGCAACCCAACAGGTTATTAAAGCACAGCACCAATACCAAGCATTTTTGCTAGATGGTTTAACGGGTAGTGGTAAAACAGAAGTTTATTTGCACATCATGCACGAGGTGCTAAAGCAAGGTAAACAAGTACTGGTGTTAGTTCCAGAAATTGGTTTTAACCCCCAAACCATTTCCCGTTTTAAGTCTCGTTTTAATTGTGATATTGCACTGTTACATTCAGGCTTAAACGACTCTAAACGCTTGCAAGCATGGCAACAGGCACAGACTGGCAAAGCATCTATTATTTTAGGGACACGCTCTGCCATCTATACACCGCTGCCACGTTTGGGCTTAATCATTTTAGATGAAGAGCATGACCTGTCTTATAAGCAGCAAGAAGGCTTCCGTTACCATGCGCGTGATGTCGCGCTTTATCGCGGTCACCTACAAAGCTGTCCTGTTATTTTAGGTTCAGCAACACCGAGTATTGATAGTTATTATTTAGTCGAAACTGGCAAATTAACTTCACTGCAACTTAACAAGCGTGCAGGCCATGCACTTTTGCCTAAAATGCATTTAATTGACCTTAAAATTGTCAAAAAACAGCATGGTATAAGTCAGCCGTTAATTGAACAAATTAAAAATACATTAGCTAAAAAAGAACAGGTTTTAATCTTTTTAAACCGTCGTGGCTATGCACCTGTGCTGGTCTGCGAAAGCTGTGGATGGCAAGCAAATTGTCCACATTGTGATGCACATTTTACTCTGCACACCCAACCTTATTCTTATTTACATTGTCATCACTGCGGAACCATTCATCGTTTACCAGATCATTGCCCTGAATGTCAGCATAAGAGTTTAAAAACTTTAGGTGCAGGAACAGCCAAGGTCGAAGAACACTTACAAGAATTATTTCCAGAGCATGACGTGATTCGGGTTGACCGCGACAGTACCAGCCGAGTCGGGAGCTGGCAAAAAATCTATGATCGGTATTCATCAAAACAAACCAACAATTTTGCTCGGCACACAAATGTTGGCAAAAGGACATCATTTTCCCCACGTGACCTTGGTTGCCATTTTAGATATTGATGCGGGTTTACTCAGTGTCGATATACGTGCCCCAGAACGTACTGCACAATTGATTGTTCAAGTAGCAGGTCGTGCTGGTCGTGGTGAGCATAAAGGTCATGTTTATTTGCAAACATTAAGACCCGATCATCCTTTACTCACCACTTTAATTGAAAAGGATTATCGCGCGGTTGCCAAACAAACATTGGCTGAACGTAAAGTTGCTTTGCTACCACCTTATCGCTATGCCGTACTGATACGTGCGGAGTCCAAAGATCGGGACTATACCTTGCATTTTTTAAATGAAGCTGCCGAGCAACTTCGCCAAGTCGCTGGTGAGATTATTGATATTTGGGGACCTATTCCAGCACCGATGGAACGTAAAGCGGGACGCTATCGTGCACATATGGTGATTTTATCTGCTGACCGTGCTCGTCTACATTTTTACTTAAGACAGTGGTGGGCACAATTGGTTCATGCACCAAGACAACATCAACTCAGACTATCAATTGATGTCGATCCGCAAGAATTTAATTAGATGATTTGAATATCATAGTGTGAAGAAGCCTTTTTGGCTTTACACTTAAAAGAGACTAATACATTCGAGGCAATGGATGTCATTCCTACTGCAAGCAACTATCTTTCTTGGAGCTTCTCTGATTTTAGTCCCTCTTGGCAAACGCCTAGGGATTGCAACAGTTTTAGGTTATTTATTTACAGGGATACTTCTGGGTCCTAGTGTTTTAAATATTGCTCATGACCCTGAAGCAATTATGGAACTTGCCGAATTCGGTGTCATTTTGTTGATGTTCCTGATTGGCTTAGAATTAAGACCACAGCGTTTGTGGGAAATGCGTGACTCTATTTTTGTAACGGGAAGTCTGCAAGTTCTTATTAGCGGTGGCGTTCTTATGCTGATCGTACTATTACTATTTCAACAGCAACTTGCCGTGAGTTTTGTGATTGGTTTTGCGCTTGCACTGTCTTCTACAGCTTTTGTATTACAGCTTCTGACTGAAAAACAGCAACTCAACACGACCTATGGTCAGCAGTCTTTTTCAATTTTATTATTTCAAGATATTGCGGCTATTCCGTTACTTGCAATTATTCCATTACTTGCAGGCACAGAATCAACCCATCACGGCGTTGCTTATTTTGCAGCTATTATCGCAACATTCACTGGCCTATTTCTGTTTAGTCGTTATGTGATGCGTCCGTTTTTCCGTTTTGTTGCCAAAAGTGGAGCAACTGAACTCATTACGGCGGTAGGATTATTTATTATTCTTGCTGTTGTCTTGCTTATGGATACGTTAGGTATTAGCACCACATTAGGCGCTTTCCTCACAGGCGTATTATTAGCAGATTCAGAATTTCGTCACGAAGTTGAAGCCAGTATTGCACCGTTTAAAGGCCTACTACTTGGCTTATTCTTTATGACTGTAGGCATGACCACTCAACTGTCTTTACTCATTGATATGCCTTTGCTTATTATTGGTGGAGCAGTCGGCTTATTGCTCATCAAAACGCTTATATTGACCGCTATTGCCCGCTATAAAAAATATAGCTGGAACAACAGCTTGCTTTTAGGCACATGCTTAGCTCAAGGCGGTGAATTTGCTTTCGTCATTTTAAGCTTAGCTAAAAGCGAAAAGATTTTAACTCAAGCTATATTAGAGCCTGTAACTCTTATTGTGACTTTATCGATGGTACTCACACCAGTGATTTACTGGCTTATGGCGACTAAGGTCATTCCACTTTTAATAAAGAACGTCCACCTGAATACGATGAAATTCCTCAGCAGGACAACCCGATTATTATTGCTGGTTTTGGCCGATTTGGACAAATTATTGCACGTATTGCCCGCCTACAACATCTTGGGTTTACGGCAATTGACAATAATCTGCATCAGGTCGACTTTGTAAGACGTTACGGCGGATCACTCTATTATGGTGACGTGACTCAACCGGAATTACTTCGCTCTGCTGGTATTGAAAAAGCCAAAGTATTTATTTTAGCGATTGATGATGTTGAAGATTCAATGAATGTCGCTCGCCATCTTAGATTAAATTATCCAAACCTTAAGGATATTGGCTCGTGCTCGTGACCGCCATCATGTACATCTTTTAAGAGATTTAGGTGTTGAATATATTTGGCGTGAGACGTATTTATCGTCATTAGGAATGGCTTATCGTGCCTTACGCGAACTCGGGATTTCTGATGAACAAGCCTATAATAATATCGAAATCTTTCGTGACTATGATGAGAAATTGCTCATACAACAGCAAAGTATTTATACTGATGAACAAAAGATATTTGAGACGCATCGTAACGCTTTAGCCGAACTTGAACACTTGTTTGAAAGTGATGCTCAACAACAGGCCACGTCAAAACACGATGTGAATTTAAAGCGTCATTTACAGCCAAATCGTATTGATATTACAAGAGATCATCTAGAATAACTTGAGATTTCAAAAATGACTATATTAAGGACTTATTCACATTGCCTAAATAATTGGACAATGGGCATCAATAAGTTGCCCCTGTTCGGCTTGCGGCTTCAGCTGCATTCCCTAAGCTTGATTAAAAAGAAATTGTTATAATCTGCTTAGGGCCCTGGAGAATATTATGTCTGATTTACGCCAACGCTTTTATATTGAGAACTTTCCAGTCCGTGGGGAAGTAGTTCATCTAGAAGAGGCACTACAAACTATCTTAGCTCAACGTGACTATATGCCTGCGGTTAAAATTCTGCTAGGTGAAATGTTGAGTGCGACTGCATTACTTGCAAGTACACTAAAAATCAAAGGTCGTATCAGCTTGCAAATCCAGGCTAGCGGTACCTTTAAGTGGGCAATGGCTGAATGTAACCATTTAGGAGAAGTTCGTGCTCTTGCTGATTACGAAACAGATCCACGCTTCATTGAAGCAACAGACAGCAGCACAGTTCTCGGCGCTTTAGTTAATCCTCTTTTATTTATTAATATTGAACCGGAATTTGGCGAGCGTTATCAAGGGATCGTGCCACTTGATCAAGTAACCTTAGCAGGTTGCCTCATGCAGTATTACGATTTGTCTGCACAAATTCCAACTCGCATTGTGTTAGCGAGTACGACAAAACGCTCTGGTGGTTTACTGATTCAGCTTTTACCACGTCATAATGAAGAAGAGCAAAAATTGGTCGATGAAGATTTATGGCCACGCTTGACCATGTTAACTGAAACATTAAAAGCTGAAGAGCTCACCAATTTAGATGCAAACGAAATCTTATATCGTTTATATAACGAAGAAGAAGTTCGTTTACCAGAAATTGAAGCACTCAAATTTGGCTGTACATGTTCAAAAGAACGCTGTGCAAATGCGCTGATTCAAATTGGTGTAGACGCTGTTCATGAAACATTAGAAGACCAGAACCCTATTCGTATGGATTGCCAGTTCTGTAATACTCAATACACCTTTACAGCTGAAGAAGCTTTAGCGCTATTCGGTGAACACTTGAGTTAATCTTTAAGCTTTATAAAAAGGCGGATATACCGCCTTTTTTATTTGTCTGTACTTTTGATGATAATTTTCAATATCTTATTTTAAATAAGATAATATAAAGCTACTTTATAGCCTAATAAATAAGATGCTTAAAACGCCATGAATTATTTTGATTATTTTCTCTTTATTTTTAGTGTAGTTATTATGATTGCCACCCCTGGCCCTGTGATGATTTTAGTTGCAAGTGCTGGACTTAAAGGGGGTTATAAAAAAGCGCTTGAAACCATTTTTGGTACAAATTTAGCTTCCCTTATTTTAATTTTCATTTCGGTACTGGTTTTAAAAGGAGTACTGAGTGTTAACGATAGTTATCTCAATATTATTCGTATTTTAGGCTGTCTCTATATTGGATATTTAAGCTTCACTATTCTTAAAGAAGTGATTCAGGCACCTCATCCTGAAGCTATACAAACAGTTTCGGCACAAAATGGTGGCTTCAAAAAGGGATTTTTAGTCGGAATCTCCAATCCTAAAGATATTATTTTTTTCTCGGCTTTCTTTCCGCAATTTGTTTCTATTACCCCACAGCTAGATTTCAGCTTAACGATACTCACGCTGACATGGATCGTTTTAGACTTCTTAACTTTATCTTTGGTTTATGTATTTTTCCGCAGACTTTCTAATAGCCATTTATATCCAAAAATATTAGGACTTTGTGGTCTATTACTTTTATTAATTGCGATTTATGGCTTGTACCAAACTTTCATCTAGACCGCATAGAACTATTCAATGAAATATAGAAATATTGATTTGATATTCTTTTCAATTTTAATATTTTTGTTCATTTAAAACCGAACAAGTCTTATACAATCTAGGTCATTGAATTCTTTTTGAATCATTTCATAATGAAAGAAACATCATTGTGATCGTCACCAATATCATGACTAAAAATTATTATGAAGAATTAGGTGTTACACGAGACGCCTCTGCTGATGAAATTAAAAAAGCCTATCGAAAGTTGGCTCGTAAGTATCACCCTGACATTAGCAAAGAAAAAGATGCTGAAGAAAAAATGCAGGCGCTTAATATCGCCTACGACACGCTCAGTCATGCTGAAAAAAAAGCTGAATATGATCAGTTGCTTGACCATCCACAAGGTTTCAATCACTTTGGTCAAGGTGCTGCTCAAGGTGGCTTTGATGGAGCACAGTTTTACCGTCAAGGGTTTACAGGGGGTGAGCAAGCAGACTTTAGCGGTTTTGAGGACTTATTTGGTCGTTTTGGTGCAGGATTTGGTGGTGGACAACAGCAACACCAAAGACAACAGCGTAGTTATCGCGGTGAAGACCAACATGCGAGCATAGAAGTTGATCTAGATATTGCCTATCAGGGAACAACCCAGCAAATTACATTACAGATTCCAACCATTAATGCTTATGGCGAACCTGAAGTCCAACGTAAAACCCTTCAAGTCAAAATTCCAAAAGGCATGAAAGAAGGTCAGCAAATACGCTTAAGTGGACAAGGGCAAAGTGGTATCAATGGCGGTGCTAATGGCGATCTCTATATTGAGATTCAATATAAGGATACAGAGCGTGTACATGTTGAAGGAAGTGATGTATACCTAACTATAGATGTAGCGCCATGGGAAGCAGCATTAGGTCAAGGAGTGGAACTGAAAACCCCCGCTGGTCCACTACATGTAAATTTACCTAAAAATGCAAAACAAGGACAACAGCTACGTTTAAAAGACAAAGGAATACCCAATAAAACACCTGGCCATTTATACTTAATTTTAAATATTGTATTTCCACCTGCACATTCTGAAAAAGAAAAACAAGCCTATCAGCAACTGGCAGAAGCCTTTGCTTCATTTGAACCTCGTTCAACTCATTAGGGAGCAAGATTATGACAACCATTCATTATCGAGAAATTGTATATGACGGCCATACCTTTAATGCTGAGGTCGTTGACGAACAATCTACATTTGATCTACAACAATTTGCTCAAGCTTGTGGTCAAAGCCCTGACTGGATCATTCAGCTAATTGAATATGATATTTTATCGGTCAATAACATACCTGAAAAACACCAGTTTATGGGTGAAGATGTCGCTCGTGCGCGTAAAGCCTATCGGCTACAACGTGACTTTGACGCGAGTTTGGCAGCAGTTGCCGTGATGTTAGATTTGATTGATGAAGTACAGCAATTAAGAAAACAATTAAGGCATTTTCATTAAGATTTTTTGAAGCATAGCTTGAGCTAAAAGTCATCCTTGACCTGCCCATTATCTAAATAATATTGTTTTTGCAATAAAATTAGTTAGATGCTAGTAATGAACAGGTTCTAAGGATGACAAATGCCTTGGTTACTTTGGGCGAAACCAAAGTAACGAATTAGATATAACTATTTGATCTATTAATGAGAAGACTCCGCCGTGTAAAAATAAAAAATTATTTCAACCGAGTAATCTTCTCCAACTCCTTCACAGTCTGCTTAATCGGCTCATATTCTAAAAACCAGAATAGATTCATACGATCTTGGCGATGTTGTTGCGCCAATAAATCAATAACACTTTTTTCGCCTCGCCCAACCAAATGCTGTCGATAAAAATAGTACAACAACAAAATAGTGCTAATCAGCATAACCCCTAACATAATCCAGAAACCGATTGGTGATTTAAGCCCGGGAATAAACTCAAAATTCATTCCATAAATACCGGTTAATAGGGTGAGAGGTGCGAAAACAGCAGTAATAATTGCAAGAATTCGCATGTTTTCATTGGTTTGATTCGCAATAGCAGAAAAATGTAAATCAATTGCGGACTGAATCGCACTACGTAAACGCAACGTATGTTTCTGAATACGTTCAACATGACTCATTAAATCATTTAAACGAACCAGTAAAATATCTTGAGAGTTACGGATGTGACTACCAATAACATGATGGTAATTTTCTACAATTTCATCCCGAAATTCTTGCAGGGTTTCGATTTGTTCTTCGCATAAATTTTCGACCTGTTGAAAGGCCATATTTTCATGGAATAGCTGGTGCCACTGTTTAAAACGGCGATTACCCTGTAACAATTGTTGTTGCCAATGCTCGACTCTTCTCGTCAATGGCGAGCGGATATCGAGATAGCCATCGACCATACTATTTAAAAGACGTAACGATAAATCGACGGGTGAATTCGGTAATTTACGGGTTTTATTCTGTTCTTCTAAAGTTCTACATAAAATATTTTCTAGACGTTGAATATAGTTTTCAATCGACTTATTCCCCTGCTCGCGCACACTAATCAGTACATCAGGTGTCAAAATAAAACTAATGGGTGTCGTCGCTAAACCAAAAACACTATCTTGTGATTCTGCTTGTTTAATTTCATCATCAGGTGTGACCAGTTTCTTAAAAATTAATAGGTCATACTCTTCAAGCGTGTCAAATGCACAAGGATGTTCAATATTGGCAATATCCCGCATATGGAACTCATTAATAACCACGCCTGAAAGATTTTGAATCTCTTGTTGCCATTCTTCGTTATGGTTAACCACATCCGTTCTGACACTATCAATCCAGAAAAACTCCAGAACATGTTCACTATGCTGTTCACGGCTTAAAAGACATAGCCGTCGCTTTGATGGCGATAAAAGTAATAAACCTGCATACCACAACGATCTGTTTTGTATTACTTGCATCATGCCATAAAAAAAGTCCGCATCAAGCGGACTTTTTCATGTCACTAGAACAATTATGCTTGTTCAATATCTTTCATAGTCAATTTAATACGACCACGATTATCAACATCAGCAACTTGTACTTTCACTTCCTGACCTTCTGTAAGAACATCAGTTACATTCGCAATACGTTCATTTGAAATTTGCGAAATGTGAAGAAGACCATCAGTACCTGGCATGATATTTACAAACGCACCGAATTCTACAATACGGATTACTTTACCATCATAGATTTTGCCTGGTTCAACTTCAGCAGTAAGTGCTTGAATTTTTGCAATCGCAGCACGAGCAGCAGCTTTAGTTTCACCAAATACACGAACTGTACCATTGTCTTCGATATCAATCGCAGCCTTGGTCTCTTCTGTAATGGCACGAATCGTTGCACCACCTTTACCAATAACATCACGGATCTTGTCTGGATTGATGTTAATGACTTCAAATGTTGGTGCATGAGCACTGATTTCAGGACGAGCACGTGAAATGACTTTATTCATTTCGTTAAGGATGTGCATACGACCAGCAAATGCTTGGTTTAATGCAGCTTCCATAATTTCTTCAGTAATACCTTCGATCTTGATGTCCATTTGAAGTGCAGTAATACCGTTTGCAGAACCTGCTACTTTAAAGTCCATATCACCTAAGTGATCTTCATCACCTAAGATGTCAGAAAGTACTGCAAAACGCTCACCTTCTTTCACTAGGCCCATTGCGATACCAGCAACTGGTGCTTTAAGTGGAACACCTGCATCCATAAGTGATAATGACGCACCACATACAGAAGCCATTGAAGATGAACCGTTAGATTCAGTAATGTCAGATACAATACGAATAACATACGGGAAGCGGTCAGCAGCAGGAAGAACTGCTTGAACACCACGACGTGCTAAACGACCATGACCGATTTCACGACGCTTAGGACCAGATTCACGACCTGTTTCACCTACAGAATATGCAGGGAAGTTGTAGTGCAACATGAAGTTATCAGTTTTCGTACCTGACAATGTATCAACCATCAATGCATCACGAGTATTACCCAAAGTCGTTGTTACTAACGCCTGAGTTTCACCACGTGTAAATAATGCAGAACCGTGAGCACGGTCTAATACACCCACTTGAACGTCGATACCACGAACAGTTTTAGTATCACGACCATCAATACGTGGTTTACCTGACAAGATGTTGTCACGTACTGTACGGTATTTAAGGTCTTCAAATAATTCGTTTACTTCGTCAGCAATACCAGTTTCGTCATTTTCAGGAACGAACTGAGCTACAGCTTCTGCATAAAGTGCATCAAGTGCTGCATAACGGTCTTGTTTAACCGCAATCGTATATGCTTCAGAAATTTTAGCTTCGAAAGCTGCTTTTAATTGCTCAAGAAGAGCTTCGTTTTTGCTTGGAGCAACCCAAGTTGATTCAACTGCACCAGCAGCAGCAGCAAATTCTTTAATTGCTTGAACAGCAATTTGCATTTCGTCATGACCGAAAAGTACAGCACCTAACATTTGGTCTTCTGAAAGTTCTTTCGCTTCAGATTCAACCATCAGTACCGCAGATTCAGTACCCGCAACCACAAGGTCAAGGTCACTTTCTTTCAATTGTTCATGGGTTGGGTTAAGAATGTATTCGCCATTGATTAAACCAACACGTGCGCCTGCAATTGGACCACGGAATGGAACACTTGCAATTGACATTGCAGCTGAAGCACCGATCATTGCAGCAATGTCAGCATCCATAGTTTTGTCAGAAGAAACAACAGTTGCTGTTACTTGGATTTCGTTATAAAAACCTTCTGGGAACAATGGACGAATTGGACGGTCAATAAGACGTGAAATTAAAGTTTCAGCTTCAGACTGACGGCCTTCACGCTTACCATAACCACCTGGGATACGACCCGCAGCATATTGTTTTTCTTGATAGTTAACTGTTAACGGGAAGAAGTCTTGACCCGCTTTTGCTTTAGGTTGAGCAACAACTGCAACTAAAACAGTTACGCCACCCATTGTAACTAAAACTGTATTTGCTTGACGTGCAACACGACCTGTTTCTAGAACAACATTGTGTTGACCATATTGGAATTCTTTACGAACGATATTAAACATTGACATGTATTGTATGTTTCCTAATTTTATTCTAGTGGAGACCCCTAAGGTTTGGCATTCAGACTACAACTATTGGTAGATAAATGACAAAGCTTAGAAGCCGACCTCACTAGGGCAAAAATCTTTATAGATAATTTTAAACGCAAAGAAGGAGCGCACAATCGCCCCTTCTCTAAACATCACTTAACCTAAAACTAGATGAGACTTTACTTTTCAGCGATTACAGCATTCAGACATGCAATAATCCGAAAATAAAAGTTTAAATCGAATTAACGACGTAAACCTAAAGCACCGATCAAATGCAGCGTAACGACGTGGATCTTTACCTTTAAATAGTCAAGAAGTTTACGACGTTGGTTAACCATACGAATCAAACCACGACGGCTATGATGGTCGTGTTTGTGTGCTTTAAAGTGGCCTTGCAAATCATTGATTTGAGCAGTTAATAAAGCAACTTGTACTTCTGGTGAACCAGTGTCATTTTCAGCGCGAGCAAATTTAGCAACGATCTCTGCGCGATCTGCATTAGTTAAAGCCATTCGATTTCTCCGAGATGCTTAATTTAAAGTAAACGATACGAATCAAGTTGAGGCAACTGACTGCCGTGCATCACTACAGCAAGTCGTCTATTTTAAGGTATCTATAGGTGGATTGCAAAATAGTTTTCAGTAACTTGTCATTTTAGACACTGACATGGGCATATTAACCCTGCACACTAGCCATGAATAAAAAGAAAGAAGCGCGAGGGACGTGTGAAAATTTTTTCAACCAACACTTGTCCAGTACCGGACAATATTGAGCAAGTTATCCGTCGTCAAGATGAAGTTGCTGCAGAACAAGGTGGAATGACTGAACGCCAGATTCAAAAAATCTGGAACAGTATAGAAGCACTATATAAAACTGGAAATTATCCACTCATCACCTTCTGCTTACGCAGGCAAGGTAAAATTTTGCTAAACAGAAGCATTGGATATGCTCAAGGGAACTCTCCGGCAGGACTACAAAAGAATGCCCTGATTGCGACTCCAGATACACCAGTTTGCCTGTTTTCAGCATCAAAAATGATTACTGCCATGCTAATTCATCTATTAGATGAAAAAGGCGAAATCAATTTGCTTGATCCTGTGAGCTACTATATTCCTGAATATGGTGTTAACGGTAAGCGCCGTGCAACCATCTTTCATTTATTAGCACATCGTGGCGGCATTCCCTATATTGATGGCGATGTCACGCCCGAACTATTATTTGATAAAGATGAAATTTTAAAACGTTTATATGCTGCCAAACCGGTGTCTCCTGCTGGTAATCATCTTGCCTATCATGCTGTTACGGCAGGTTATATTTTAGGAGAAGTGATTGAACGGGTGACTGGGCAAGATTTACGTGAATTTGTACATCAAACTATCGAAAAACCGATGGGAATG
>JAKCPI010018307.1:0-56282 GCA_023213315.1 Euborellia annulipes
ATAAATAAATAATAAAGAGGCGGAAAAAATAAAGTTTTGCAAAAAAAAAGGTCAAATTATTTTCACGGAACACTGAATAAGAGTATAATAAAGATGCTTAAATACGTAGGTGCCAAGGCAACCACCAGGGCCGGAACTAGGAGATTTTTTAGGGGAGGCAAAATTTAATTTGCCGCCCGCTCCTTAAGATTTTCTATACAAGGCAGATTTATTAATTTTTTTTTTTTTCACTACTGACAAATGTAAAAAATGCTTTTTTGATTAAAATACTTGCCATTTGTCTCTCTTGGCTAAAAATCTTTTCCCTGAAGTGAAATGAGGACATGAGAGGCATTTCTGGTTATAAATCTTTTGTCAGATATATTCTTTTCTATTAGCACCTACTGCTCAATTCAAAAAATTTCTAAGCAATATGATTTCATTCATTATTTGTTGAAGAAGATATTAAATAACAAATATAGGATTTTATTTTTTGAAATTTACTTTTACAAAAATATATAGCATTTCAATTTTCAATTTCTACGTTAATAATAAATGAATTTTTCGACTGGCATATGTCTTTATAGATTCAAAAAAATTAAATTAACATTTTCCCCATTTGCCACAGTTAATTTTATTAACAAATTTTTTAGTCAACGACTGATTTTAGACAGGGGCATATATGAGGGGAGGCCGAGGGGGCCCGTGCCTCCCCCGAAATTTTTCAAATCTATATAGATATTGTATATACGGGCATATAGCCAATATCTATATATTTTAAGTGTGTCGCATAAATAAAAGATATAAAAAAATTAAATATATTGATATAGGGCCTATAAGCAATTTCTTAATAAAACTTGTCTTGGAGAGGGCCGGGCCCCTTGGGGCTCAGGTGAAAACGGAAAAATTTGAATTAAAAAAAATAATTTAATAAAAATTTGTCTTTAAGAGGATGGTCCGGGCTCCTTGGGGCTGAGGTATATTCGGTATTTAAAAAATATTTTTGTGTATGGATTAAAATGAGGTCGCCCCCCCCCCCGAAAAAAATTTCTATATACGCTCCTGATTTTAGAGTATACTATATGAATACGAAGGGATAATTTAAAAAAATTTCAATTTTTATAATAAATTAGATTTCTGTCAAATATACTTTATAAATAAAAAAATTTTAAAACTTTTTAAAAAAAAAAAGAGGAATGGTTGAAGTTGATTTAACTAATAAATAATTAGGAGGTTTACTTCAATGCGTCAGCATCTGTATTGATCCTATTAATAATTGTTTATTAGATTAAATCTTTAAAATGCAATAACTCTTTTTAGTTCAGTCACATAAAAAAAATATTAAAATTTTTGAACCAATAAAAAAATTGTTATCATATATTGTTACCCCCTTTACTACCCCTCTTGTATTCGCCCTTGCTTTCATATATGAAATTTTGTATTCCTATAAATCGATTAAACTAAAGGGGCAGGTACTTGATTTTGAAGCCAGTTGGCGATTTTTATTTTCCAATTTCCGAAAGAAAAAATTTTATTTGGGGCAGGATAGGCCTACTCAGAGGATCTTTGACAATTTCAAAAATATTTGTTTTTAATAAATTTATAAATTTTTTTTACTATTGTAATTGATAATAAATTTATTGCAAAGGCATTTTCTAAAAGTTTGAAACTGCAAACACAGAGGGTTATTATTGTTAAAAAAAAAATTCGCCTCATTATTTCAAACGATTGAAATTACTTTAAATTTACCTATTTCGTAACGATTAATCACTTCATGTATACATTATAATAAAAATAATTTTTTTTTAATCTATTACAATATAAATATGGATAGGCAACAAATAAACGCAACGCTTTTACATCTTTCTAAAATATAATTATTCAAAATAATACTTCCTAGTGAAAATTTTATGTCATTGATTTATTGAAAACACATTTTCATGCACACCACAAAACTACTAAAAAAACAAAAAACCACAAAAAATATTTTATGACTATCTAATATTCGAAGCCATTTGCTTAATTAGATTCATATATTCATATACTTATTCAAATATGGAATTTTCTTTCCCGGACTCATCCTCTTCTTTTATTTTCCTTTAAAGAAATTAAACCAAAGAGCTACATGACCCACGGCGAGTGTCTGTCTGGAGTTGCGTCATGAAGAGGGGGAACTCGCGATGGCATCTTATAACAAGGCGTAGGTAATTTATGTTTTCAAATATAAATGATAAATTAGTTATGGGCTAGTAGCAAAAGAAAAAAAATATAATAATTGTGATTTATAGATAAAATGATTCATATAAAAATGGCACAGGGGTGGGGAGAAAGGGTTAATTACTCCTTCAATTGGATGTGTAAAATTCTCAAACTAAGGCTCTTTTAGTACACCAAGAAGCAGTAGCGTAGCCAGGATTTCTGCTTGGGGGGGGGGCAAAAGTTTTATGAACACCGGGGGGGGGGGAGAACCCCCCTTCTCCAAGAAGTTTAAAGTGGACAAATTTTAAAGAGAAATAAAAACAAATAAAATAACATTTTTTTTTCTTGAAATAAAAAATAATTTTAATACAAAATTCGTAAATACATACACATTCAGGGGACCTCAAAACGTGTATATCCATCAAAATCTCGTCATCGAATTTTTGACATGAATCCAATACTTTCTCTATATATATTGGGGAACATATATATAGAGGTAAGAGAAAATAAAAAATAATGAGGCCACCGGCCAATGAAAATAATAATTAAGACAAACACCTAAATTAAAGCTGAATTAGAAATAAAATTACAATAAGTACAACACGACGCTATTATACTAATGAAATAAAAATTTCATTACCTAGAGAAAGATCTTAAAAATTGCACCCCATCCACCAAGCAAGATTGGAACTGCGTCACAATTCTAGACGCCTGGTAGAGCTGCAACCTCACAAGAGAGGTAACTACAGTAGATAGAGCCTTGTTTGAAAAGGATGGAATTTTTTTAATCAATGCTCAAATAGACCGTTCATTAGCCAGTCAATTTATCGTTTAAGATAGCATGTTTGCGAGATATGTTTGTGCTTAAGATTAGGCCCCCAGGGGTGCAATTTTGCCCAATCTTAAGCATAAACAAATCTCGCAAACTTTTCAAACAAGGCTCTACCTAGTTAAAATTACAATATTAAAATTAAAATAATATTAAAACAAGGCCCTTCTTAACCCCTTCTCTTACAAACATCCCGTGAGCAACTGAAGATGCCCGGAAGATCCTGGCTGTATAAGTTATTATAGTTAGTCCCATACAAACAAACCACTCTACAAATATTATGTCACGACACAGCCCCCCCCCCCCCCGAATAAAATTTCTTATACAAAATTCATATCATTCCACCTTTTTTTTTTTTTACAAATAATTTTATAAATTCAAATTTGAATTCTTATGTTACACTTATAGAAATCCCCGGGTGCCCCATGTCACAATTAGTAACGTTTTTTCCAGACCCCCCCTCCCCCTAACGGGTTATGTAATATGCATGAAATGACGTCACTCTCCAACTTATTTTTTATTTTAATTAAAAAACTATTATTTAAATGTTTTATTTATATACTGTATTTAGAAATATCAATTCAAAAAAATTTTCAATCAAAACGTTCGCTCGTGCTGGCATTAGTCCCCCGCTTCTCTGAATTTCTAAGAAAATATTTTTAACATATTGGTTGTCACGGGCTCTCCGAAAAATCATGTAAGTTTAAAAATGAAATGTAAAGTCTATTGTATATATGATTTATTAATAATTTTTGTGGCTTATTTCCATGTAGTTTTTTTGTACTGATGATGACCAGGCGTGATGCCGGTCGAAATATTTACAAATTAAATTGAAGTGAGAGGCGTCCACTAACAGCTGGTTTTATTCTCCGGTTCCTTCTATATGTTTTATTTATTGTTATTTATTTTCATCCATTCCTCCCCCCCCCCCTACAATATACTACAACGAAAAAAGAGTTTTGTTACTATTTTTTTTGGCCTCCCTCATTTTTCTGAATTGCCAAAGCAGCTCCACTAAAAAAATAAAATTTTTCCTCAACCATTTAAACACATCTATTCAAATATTAATAAATTTCTTCAACTTATTTTTTATTTTAAATAAAAAACTATTATTTAAATGCTTTATTTATTGTTATTTATTTTCATCCATTAATCTATGTCACTTCAAGATAATTAATTGAAATACAATAAAGAATCAAGTATTGTTCGATTCGTAATATAATAAAGTAGGCTTTAATAGATAAGGTCACAACCCATTATAAGAGTGAGAGTCCCCCCCCCCCCCTTCATCCCCTCTCTCACTCATCTCTCATCAATGTTTAATTTCATTATAAATTGGCTGGCAATTGTAATATGGTAATGTTTTTTGAATGATAATAAGAAAAAAAAATTTCCCTTTTGAAATTTCATTCTACTATTAGTGAAAATAATCTTTGAAACTTGACAATGTTTGGGCGTTTGTCATTTTTACTTTTAACCTTTTAAAGGGAATTTTGTTGTCGTGATGTATAATTTACTTTCATACTTACGTACATACATTATAGAGTCGAATTTTTAGGTGAAATCATAATAAAATTCACTATCTGATGGGAGATTTCAAAACTTCCTACACCGATAGCCAAAAAAAATACTCATTTTGAGGAAGAAAATTTATCATCTTTTATTATTTATTTACTTATTAATAAAGATAATAATTAATTTACTTGTATTTCCTTTTTTTTAGTTTTATTTCTAACTAGTTATTATTCGAATTTCTAATTCTAATATACAATTTCCATTTTGATCATTTTGACGCTCACTCTTTTTTTAAAGAAATATATTATTATTTAATAATTATTCAAAAAAATTCAATATTCCTTTTCAATAATATTTATTTATTTTAATAGTATACATATAGACCTATATATATATAGAAAAATAATAATTTTTTAAAATCTTTCACTTTCCTGCTAATGTATAATATATGCATGGGCAGAATAGAGAATTTGGCTGGGGACATGGGCGTCCGCAGGGGGGGGGCAACCAGGCACTTGCCCCCCCCCCCTGGAAAATTAAAATGATACAAAAAAATATATAAAACAAAAAAAAATACAAAAAACCTTTCTCAGTATACATCCATCTTGCCGCGGTGAGAAAGCTTTAAATGCCTTCGGCGGGGCTTTACGTCTAGTTATTATATAAAATCTAACCCTCAAACCCCCAGAAATGCAAAAAGATCTCAATGTCAGTATGTGTACCTATGTAGAGGTGTGTGTGTATAGCTTTTTATTTTGCTTATATATCTTGAACTATTCATTGGATGAGGATTTTGTTTCGCAATTTTATAGTCCTAAGAGATCATAAGAAAATATTAACACGAGGATTTAATCGGCCTGCGGAGAGCGGTAAAAATCTACGATTTTTTCTGTCAACTTATATTTAGTTTCCGAGAAGAGAGAAAGATGTGTGTTGTGCGACCAGTCACACCAGATTTTTATAATTATTTTCGACATTTAGATTTATTTAACTAAAGCCTTCTTATTTTTTTTATATATATTTACATTACATAGATCGCCTTGTTATACTTATCCAGTATTTAAAGTCAACCCCGAATCAAAGGCCAAGAAAAGAAAGCCTCTCTAATTATTGATTACTAAATCTATTAGGCCTAGGATGCCAACTCCCTCTCTCACTAAAAATTCCCTATATATTTTTTCCGTCTTTAAATTATCTTGATGTTTTTTTGCGAACGTTCTTCGCTTGCTGACCTTTAAATTAGGGGGCGCCGTCATTATATAATTTCAACGTAGATAAATTCGAGTTTGTAAACACGCTAATTTATTAAAAATGATTCAATAGTTATCATAGAACTCTAAAGGATTATATTTTTACTATTTCTATTTTTTTTTTTTTTAATTTCCAATTGATTTTAATTTTCTAGCTTTACTTTTTTATAATTACAAATGATTGTGAAAACGAAATTAATGCAAAAAAGACAAGCAGAGATTAACAAATTTAACCAATTAACAAAATGTTGCGGCGTCACTCTAGATCAGTGCTTCTTAAACTTTTTGAAGTCGCGGCCCCCTTAGAGCCCAAGTCAATATCTCACGCCCCTCCCCCTCAATTTTTTTCTTTAATTCGGATTGGTTAAAAAAACTATTTATAATTTTAAATTTATATATGCATACACCTAACTATTCAATAGTCTATGTTATAAGTCTATGTTTTAAATTTTTGTTTAAGGTCCTTTTCGGCATCAGATGCCATTTATGATTGGAAGCTTTCAATTGAAATGAACTTTTGTCGCTTGGGCCTGGAAGCGAAACCCTAACCCCTTGCACGAAAGATCTCTAAGAGCGCTACGGCCCAGGAGAGAGAAATAATATTTAGCCTGAAACTTCTCTAAGTCCTATTGTTTTCTTATAAAATTTCCTGCTATATCACCATATAATTAAATTAATTTACAATCCTATTTAACACAAATAGGGATTTTCAATGAATATATAATGACTACCTGAAATTATCTTTAATTTTTTTAATATGGTTTTTATAACACTGTTATAAAATTAAAAACTATAAAAACTATTTAATGGTCATTAATATGAAATTATTAATTTCCATATTCAATAATCGTAAATCATAAAAGTATTTAAATATTTTGATTTAAACTAAAGATTAAAAAATAAATGATTACCGCTAAAGAATTCTAAAAAAAAAAAAATATAATAAATAAATAACTTTCTAATTTTCAGCTCTGACAACAAAATATTTTGAATCAAAAAATTCCCACTTAGATCATTATGATAAATTAATCCATCAATGATTATTATATTAGTAGGGCTCTGAGTGAGAAGACGATTTCAATAAGTATTTGGTTGATTTCTTTTTGACTTTACATACAAGTGTGTAAGTATATATGCAGGGCTATAGGTGGGACGATGCGCGTGTGTGGGGGACCTAAGATGCGGAGGGGGGACGCGCTCACTCTAAATAAATAAAAATTTCCCCCGGGTGCATCTGCAGCCTATAAAAGCTTGAGGACCCGGGGCCCCGGTGTCAGTTCTTAACACCAGCAGGTTTCAACATGACCAGAATATTTGTGAGTAATCATTTTGATAGATCAAATAATACAAAATTCACTGATATTTTTCAGGTCCCCAATCTATTTTTGCACAATTTGCCCCCGATGATAATTTATTTGAATTCACCCTTCCAGAAATTTTAAATTGCATAATTTTAATAAAAAATTTTTTTTTAATATAAAAAAATTAATTGGAGATGAAACAACTTGAGGGAGGAAATTTTATAGTCTTGTTTTATTCATTGGAGGTAATTGGTACCTCTAATACAAATTTTATAGCTTTTTATTAAAATATAATAAATAATTTGTTTAATAACACATAAGTTGAATTGTCCAAAGCAAAGGAGCATACAAAGAGGTAATTACCCCCTTCTACCCCTCCCTCCGAGAAAAACGAAAAAACATTTTTTTGAATGGAAATGATTATATAATATTAAGAGAAATATAGCAATTGTTTTAATTACTTGTTTAAATCTGACAGAAAAATTTCCATCTTCCTCTGAGAGTTATTTCGGCATCCATTTTTAAAATATTCGCGTAATTTAAAATTTAATTTCAATTCAATTCCTCGTAAAATGGCCTTTATTAGATAAATTGTAAAAAATTTGTACCTATTGGTTAAAATTAGTTTGATTTTTTTTTTTTTTTAAAAAACATTCACACTTTTTTCTCATTCACACTCACATTCACACAGTCTTTTCGGCAACTTAGGCCATATAAGACTTTTGACGATAACCGTTGTAATTAATAAATCAATTTGTGGTTGAGGCATTTCTATTTAAGCCATCTGGTATCCAAGTGGCTTAAATAAAATCATCGGACTGCCTGGGTCCGATCCCGCGACGTTTGGTTAGGAGGTAGGCACGCCAGAGGCGTACCGAGGCAGTTGGGGGCCTGGGGCGGAACTAGAAGAGGGGGCCTATATTGAATTTTTTTTTTTTGGGGGGTCATCTTTAAATATCCCTCTCCATCCTCCCCATCTCTCCATACACAAAAACATTTTTAAAATACCGTATATCCCTGAACCCCAAGGGGTATTTTCATTAAATTTTCTTTTTTTATCTAAATTTTCCCATTTTTACTTGAGCCCCAAGGGCCCCGGGGCTTCTCAAAGAGAAATTTTCATTAAATTTTGTTTTTACTTGAGCCCTGAGGGCCTCGGAGGCCTCTCAAAGGGAAATTTTCATTAAATTTTTTTTATAAATATATGGGGGCCTATGCCGGCTCGGGGCCTGGGGCGGACCGCCCCCTCGCCCCCCCCTCGGTACGCCACTGAGGCACGCTAGCACACGCCAATTAGTTTGATTAAAATTAAAGTTTTTTTTTTTTTATTTATTCTCCTCCCTCTGGCCCTGGGAGCCATATGACATAATACATGTTTACATTTTTTAACCATTTGATTTTTTTTTTTTTTTTTAAAAAACATTCACACTTTTTCTGATTCACACTCGCACTCACACACACATTCAAACTGTCTTTTCGGCAGCTCAGGCCATATAAGACATTTACGATAACCGTTATTTATGAATTTATATATATTAAGGTCCAGGCATTTTATTTAAGCCATCTGGTATCCAGATGGCTTAAATAAAATCATCGGACTCCTGGGGTCCGAACCCGCGACGTTTGGTATATGAGGTTAGCACGCTAACCTCTACACCACGCCCCGAGGGCTACCATTTGATTTTACAAGTCTTTTACTTTTTAAAATTAGAAGAGTTGATTGTTGCCATTTCTTTGGAAAATTTTTTTTTTTGTCTAACAATTGTAAGATTTTGTAACTTAATGACATCAAAAATACGTAGAATAAAATTCTGGGGAATTTTCTCAAATGATATATAATTAATTAAATTTAGTAAAAAATGAATGACTATTTCAAAAATCGAAAAAAAAAAATTAAATTTGGTCAGATATTCACAAAACTTCCTTTAAATTTCCTTTAAATAAATTATAACTACCCTTAAAAAAATTTGTAGGAGGGGGTTATGGATATTCGAATTATTATCCACCCCTTGCCCTCGGGGCTTGGTGTAGGGGTTAGCGTGTTAGCCTCGTATACCAAAAGTCGCGGGTTGGGACCCCAGGCAGTCCGATGATTTTATTTAAGTCAATTGGATTACAAATGGCTTAAATAAGATTAAGAATGCCTGGACCCCCATTATGTATATTAATCAATAACGGATATCGTCAAAGTCTTATAAGGCCTGAGTAGCCAAAAAAAAAAAAAAAAATTATCCACTCCCCGCAAATGAATAAATTTTAAATAATATAAACTTATAATTTTTATTCAATAAATAGGCGACATTTTATTTTTTATCATATAAGATAGGCCAGCGTTTTCCTGACCTTTTTGAACACGGCCCGGTACAGGGTTTTAACATTTTTCGAAACCCACCCTATGAAAAAAAAACATTTTTTTACAAAACAAATTTTATTTTTTAATGAGCTTAAATTTGTTTTTAGTTCATACACAAAAATTTCTATTTTTTTTTTTTTTTTTTTTTTTTGTGTTTTTACAAGTTTGCGACCCGGTTCCGACTTGCGACCCACACTTTGAGAAACACTGAGAGAATTGAAGAAATTTATTAATTGATAATTTAAGAAATATATATAAAGCGCCATAGTTTGTCGATAAAACTTGCTTTTATCAAACCTTTATTTTAAATTTTATTTTAATTTCATAATCATTTAAATATTACCTAAAAAAGCACTTTTAATTAAAATTTTTACTCTTTTCGGTTTATAATTTTCAAATATATTGTGAAAAAAATGGTTTTGTCCATGAGTTTGGACCGGCGTTCAACAGTTTTCTTCCCCTGGGCCACCAATCTAGAGTTTGAGCACTTCCATACCAGCCCGTTTTTTGCTTATTAAACAGCCTAGGAATCTATGATAAACATCTTTTAAAAAAACTGCTTCGAATTAGGGAAAATTCTTTAAAGGGTCTGAGATGAGTTTTAAATTATGGCTGAATTCAAAAGAAAAGTTTTCTTTAATTAAGAAAGAATAAGAATAAAAATATACCTACATTCTTTATCAAAATTTTATAAGCAAATAAATTTCTTATTGGGACATATCTTTTTTAGGAGTGTACCAATAAAAAAAATGAAAATTTTAAATATCCTTATAAGTCTAAGGTAAATGTCATAAGAAGCATTTATGTAATATTTATTTTTTTCTTTTTGTTTATTGATTCATTTTGTTAAGGACATTGAAATATAATTTAAAAAGAGAAATTTAGATTTTTTTCATTAAAATTGTTTACTGTTCAATAATATGAGATTACATACCTGTCTATTTGAATTTTTGAAAAAAAGACATCTTTTATAAATTACTTCAAGAAAGAAAAATCGATCGCCCTCGGGCTTGGCGTAGTTGATAGCGCGCCTGCCTTGTATACCAAGGGTCAAGGGTTCGGATGCCAGGATGCAAACCACTATCCCAAGACTTGAGTGTAATCTTTTAAATTCAAGATGGAAAATTGAAAACGGATTTTTCCTATATGTGTTGACAAATCAAATGAACTAATATAGCATTTATAGCAAAATTCTCTATGAAAATTAATTCATAATTTTTTACATAAAAATATATCAATTCATTGAACAAATGATTTTCTCTTTAAATAAAATTATAGTCTTTGTCTGAATCTATCGAGAAACAGAAGATTAAAGATTAGATTAGATAAATTGGCTGTTGAACGATAACGTAGGAAGGGTGAACAAATAATTAAATCTTTTTTTTTTGTTGGCTTTCTTTCTCTACCCTTACTAAGTCACGAACAAAACAACACGAGTAAGATAAGTAAGAGAAAAAAAGAATTTAAAAAAATCTCTTAAAGTATTAGAAAAAAAAAATTATATCTCATTGTGTCTTCTAATTAAGTTTCAAATGGTAACTTCATCTCGAATTTGGCTGTAAATGCATCTTGAGAAAATAAAGATCATGAGATAAGCAGTCCAATAAACTGAATTTATAACCAATAGGTAGAGGCCTATTAAATTTTTTTTTTTTTTTTAATATAATTTTCTGGTATATAAAGTATTTTTTTCTTTTAAATTCACTTTTCAAGATTTGACCAATTTATCATTTCAAAATTTATATATATATTTTTTTATATGTCCGGGCCATGTTTCATCTCTAAAACAAGTTGCTGGGAAATTTAAATTACGTCCTTATCAAATGAGTCGGTCTTTCGTGTTTTTTAGAAGGCAGCCAGACAAGCATTTACTAGTATGTTTATCTTTAAAGCAAAGATGCGCCTTTGTTCCACTTTCCCTCCTCTTTATTGAACCCCATGCCCTTTTCCTTCCTTATTCCTTTGTTTATCTTTCATTGATTTATTATAAATTAAAACAGTGAAACATCAAAAAAAAAAAAAGAAATTCATAAGGGAAATAATTAATTAATTCAAAGTGTAGATTTTGTTTGGATATATAAATAATAATAAATAAAGTGTTGACTAAATAAAGTGAATGCTATTCCAGATATAATGAATTAATCTTAATAAGTATGATGGGCCAACTCGCCAGCTCTTATGATACATATATTTACATGTATTTCCCATTCGGCCAAATCCGGGACATTAACAATTTTGAAAGACTGAGGATGGGTCAATAAAATTAACTCGAAACGTCTCATTAGATTCTGAAAAAACGGAGGCTTTTTATTTTTGGCTGCACCTGCTCCTACTATTTATTAAACTCAGGGCCGGATCTAGGGGGGGGGGGGTTGGGTGCATTTGCCCCGGGCGGTAGATATCAGGGGGCGGCAATTAAAGAAAGATTTACTAAAAAAAAGGTAAAATGATATGAATTTTGTATAGAAAATTTTAAGGAAGGGGCGGTAAATTAAATTTTGCCTCCCCATCTCCCCCTAAAAAATTTCGTAGTTCCGGCCCTGATTAAACTTAATTCTATTGCCTACTCCACCAGCCATATTCAGAGTCGATCAAAGCTACAGCCCCCTTCTTTTCCTCACAACGGCCCTTTTCTTAATTTAATACTTGATTACAATCTTTTATTGATATATTCCATTTAATGATCCAAAAATTAACACTAGGACATGTGTAGTTTATATTCATAAGTGGGTAGAAAATGAGAGACGCAGCTAGAGTTTTTTCTTTATTTATTTAATACAAACAGCTGATGTTTCGGTTCCGCATTAGAACCATCTTCAGAAAAAAACTCTAGCTACGTCTCATTTTCTACCCTCTTTTGAATATAACATCACATCTATAAATTGCGTTTTGTAATTTATATTATTGACTATTTCTAATTTTTTTTTTTTTTATTCTTTTATTGAAATCTTTTTTTTTTTAGGTGGTTTTATCTTGTTTGGTGGCGGTGGCCTTAGGGGACCTTCCTCCTTCTTCGTCATATGGAGCTCCCAACTATAATACAGGCAACTATAATACAGGCAAGTTAATCTAAATTTAATATACTAATACGAGTATTATATTTCGGTGGAAAAAATTTAATTAATATTTGTAAACAAATAAATGAATTTAAATTTTTAAAACAAAGTATTAGTTGAGGAAAGAAAAGTCCATACTTGGATGGGTCACCTTGGGGAACGTTTTTTTTTATGGTGGTTATTGTTAAATACGTATAAATATATTAAATGAACCCCTTATTGACAGCTGAGAGGGGAAATTAATACAAACAAAAGAACAATTAAATAATGATATTAAAGCAAGTATAGAAATATTATAATTCAACTTGGGTTCAAGCCCTCGGACCTTGGTTCAGAGGTTAGCGTACTGGCCTTTTGTACCAAGGGTCATGGGTTCGCATCCCGTCCCAGGCGACAAAATTTATTTAAATTGTATTGGCTACCAATCAATTTAAATAAATAGGGACGGGGGCTAAATGGCCTTCGATGCCAAAAAAGACCTTAAATAAATAAACAAACTTGGGTTCATTTACGAGCCGGGATTGGTGACCCCGAACAATCAGCGTGTGGAACGTGCCTTGGTAGCCATCTGAACATAGCATTTTGTATATATATTTTATAAATAAATCCAACCCCTAAATGATCTCTGTAGCTGAAAAGGGTTTAAAAAATTATCTCAATAAATTAACTAATTTTTTGAAAATGACCACCATCTTACTTATTAAAACCAATATTACCATTTTTTTCATGTGAGAAAACTCTTTTGCTAATAAAAGAATTTTATTACTATTATTTTTTTTTTTAATTAATCTAGATATATAATGCAATAAAAAATTTTAAAGTTGTAAAAAAATTTTAAAATTCAATTAATCCTTGCATGTTTTTAGTATTCAATTAAATTTAATTATATTTATGGAAATAGAAACTACAATTTTTAATCTAATCTCAAAATCGTTAATTTCCTTTGTACATATTTTTATTGCTGGAAAATATTATAAAAGTGAAATCGTATTTTAATTTATATATTTGAACTTCCATTAACTCAAAAGCATTTACAATTAAAATTATTCTAATATTATTTCAATTTTTCTTGAATTCAATTCATTCAATTTATTGAATTTTTTTTTAACATTCACACTTTTTTCTCAGTTACACTCACACTCACACACACATTCACACAGTCTTTTCGCCAACTTTACGATAACCGTTATATATGATAATATATGGTATATTGGGGGTCCAGGCATTTTTATTTAAGCCATCTGGTATCCAAATAGCTTAAATAAAATTATCGGACTGCCTGGGGTCCGAACCCGCGACGTTTGGTATAGGAGGTAGGCACGCTACTTACTACACCAAGCCCGGGGGCTATTGAATTTTTATGAATAAGAAAGATGTCAATAAAAATACTCATTCGGGATCTGTCAATAGAGAGTAAACCTATAAATTCGAAGGTATGTGGGTTGTGATATTTTGTTCTTCATAGAATTTTTCACAATAATTTCTCACTATACATTCCATATCTAGGTAAGAGAAAGTAAAATAAAATAATTCGTCAAAGGAAGAATTTTTTTTATTTATAACAATCTAACGAGTTGAGTGTAATAAAATAAATAAATAT
This sequence comes from Euborellia annulipes, assembly GCA_023213315.1. Lineage (NCBI taxonomy): Eukaryota > Metazoa > Arthropoda > Insecta > Dermaptera > Anisolabididae > Euborellia > Euborellia annulipes. The sequence goes on from JAKCPI010018307.1 coordinate 14,083, forward strand.
GAATTTTAAGTATAAGAAAGTATTTCAACATTTTTATTGTTTGAATATTAATTAAAAAAATATTTTTCTGAAAGAATTAATTTTTTAGAGAAAAATTTAAAATTGAAATGATCATCTTTAAATTTAAAACATTGGAACGCCTGATACTTATGCAACCTTTTATGCTTACTTGTTTTTGTGTATGAGTTAATTCAGGCGTTTTTGGAACTTTTACATATTTATCATTTAAATTTTTTTCATTAAATAAAAAATAATATTGAATTTTATTTAGTTCCATAAAAAATATAATCTAGCCATCTTTGATATTTATTTTATTATCAGCTAATTCATGTAATATTGTTTATATATTCCCATATACTGTCATTTTTATCTCGTTTTATTGACCCTGAACCATAGTAGAGGTCTCGTTTCAGGTTTTCAAAGGTCAGCAGTTCGCTTCCCTCTAACAAAAATTTATTTAAATTATATTCGCTAGCATTTGATTTAATCAAATATGAACGGAAAAACTTGAAAAAACAAATTATCTACTTCTTAAAGCTATATTTATATCTTAGAAGCTAGGGGCAGAGAATTCACATCCCAACCTAAAAAAATTTATTTCAATTGAATTAAAATTGAATTAGCTACCAAGTAATGGAAATTAAAACATAGAAAAATGGCCTGATGGCTAAAGCTTTTGGCCAAAAAATAAATAAATAAAAAAATAAAAAAAAGTAATGGAAATAAATAAGGTCCCCCCTACCTAGGGGGTCTAAATGGCCTCAGAAGTCAAAAAAGACCTTAAATTAATTACTCTTTCTCCTTTGATTTATGAAAAATAAAATGGAATTTTGAACATTTATTAATAAAAGAATTTTATCTTCGGCTTAACTGTGGTTTATTTTAAAAATTAAAACGTTTCGGTCACTCATTCTGTGGCTTTCTTCAGGTACAATTTAGCTTATTGTTAGATTCCAAAGGTTATTACATCTGTGACAATCTAATTTGAACATTTAGTCTATATAGAAAATCTTGAAAGATGAAGGCCTTCATCATGGCGGAATGAGCTCATTATGAAAGAAATTGTAAATATTATTGTACGAATCAAGTTAAAAAGCAACTTTCTTGTATACTATATAAATAAATAAAAAATAAAATATAGAAAATCTTTTGAAATATTTATTCCGCTTCTTTAAACTAGTCTCTTAGCCTGAATAAAATATTTTTTGAGCAATTATTAAATCTTGAAATCATGGACTTAACTAGGGGATTTGGCGAGGGGGGGGGGCGCGGGGCATGGGACCAGCCATCCTCGCTGGGGGGTCAGGAAGGTCAATTTCTCTTGGTTCGGGGAGCTTTCTGGGGGGGGGGGGGCACGAGCCTTCTGGGGAGGAATGGGACCCCCTAGTTATGCCCATGATTGAAATAAGGCCACCAATATTCATACCCCTAAAAATTATATATTTGTTCTAAAGAAAAATCCTGAGTTTATTCCTTGAATAATAAATACAATATAAACAGATCATAAGAAAACTTAGAACCAGGATCTAGTACCGGATTAATAAAAAGAGCAATAAAAAGAGCAGAATAATTTTAATAAGCTTTTGAAATTAAAATCACCTAATCAATTTTTATGTGTTCACTTTCACAATTTTTTTTGTTTAATGAAATTTTACAATTTATTAAGATTGTCCTTTTTTTAAATAATAAATACTATATTGAGATAATTCGTTTAATATTTTTGTAATTATAGGGCATCTTAAATTTACCAAGGACCCAGACAAGCACATAAAAGTGAATTAATAGCTATTGTATAAGATATAAATTCTAGTTTCATTTTTCAACTATAAATAAGTAGTAATTTATGACGGCGAACGACTAGACGAGCTTCTCGGTCGATCAACCTGATTGGAAATGACCGGTTTTCCAATTGGTAGAACGAAGAAACAAAGACAAGGCCAACAGTTGGACCTTGGGAGCTTTCGAGCCCTTTAGCCTTGATTTATTTCCGAGACTACTCCTGCTCCTCTGCATTCACTTTCTCACCAAACCGAATCTGTCAGATGGGTGGTCTTCTGTTTTATTTTCTATATCATTATTTTTTATTGTTGTTGGCCTATCTAATATATATATTTTTTTTGGTGTTTTGCTCATGTTGGAGGTGTAAAAATATAAACAATTAAAAACAGAAAAGAAGGAGCCTAAGAATAACAATTAAATTTTGAAAATTATCTTTGAATCACTAAAAAAAATTTCACTGACTCTATATTGAGTAATTTTCATTATTTTTTAAGAATGTAAATTACCTGAAAAAATACCAACCATGGCTGAACTTAAGTAGGTGGCTTTAAGGAACCCTAGTGTACAATAAAAATATTATATGTTAAAATCCCTAGCAGCCGAGAGGGATAATTAAAAAAAAAGAAAATGAATTTGTTGAATTTACATGATTATAATAATATTGAAATTATAATTTATTATTCAATTTTCTTTATGAATCTTATTATAACTATTAGATATTTTACTTTACAAAATGTTTCAACGAGAACCAACAATGGTGGAAACTGTAATTGAAGATATCAGTGAAAGAGTTAGATAATGTCTAGATTACGAATCTAGAGTTGCTATACAACTCGGGTTCAAATCCCACTTGCCGTGAAAATCTGTAATTGGAGTTAGTCTCTGTTGAGAAATGGGTAAATTAAATTAAAAATTAAATTAAAATAATGACCACATTTGGTGAAATTGAGTTTTTTATATAAAAATGCAGCCACTTCTGTCCTCTTTTGGTCAGTGAAGGTACTTTTAATAATAAATAATAGTACTCATTAGTACATAGTTTTAATAAATAGTAGTACAGAGGATTAATAAATAGTAGTACATAGTTTTAATAAATAGCTCATAGATTCTGAAAGTGAAAGTTAAACATCTTTTCATGAGATTTCAAAGCTTTTTTGACAAACATGATTTCTTTGTTTGTTTGGTTTTTTGATAAATATAATTATTTTTCATGTTTTTTGTTCATTTTAAAACAATTTATATGAATAGAAAATAAAATTAGTTCTTATGAATTCATTATTTCTTATGTTTCATTCATTCCTGCAAGTGAGTGCAAGAAATGGATAATTCCAACACATACTATCTCTTTTTTATATATTTCTTAATAAGCCTGAAAATCGATATGTAAATGCGTATTCATTAATACTTTCGCAATATATTCAAATAATCTACAAAATACAAATTTTATAAAATGTAAATAGTTTTTCTCGTTTTTCTCAAAACCTTACATTTAGTTATTATCTAGCTCTTGCACTCAAATCTTCAATAATTATATATTAATTTGATTTAAATTTATTTATCTTGAATTGTTATTTATTTAATTTTGTATAAATATATTTTTATTAATCATCATTTTATTGCTATTTTTGATTGTAGGTGGTGGTTATCAATACCCTGGACCCTCCCCTGGACCTTCTCCTGGAGGTTGCAATCGGTTTACTGGACAAGGTTGTATTCAAATTGATCCCATCCCTACGAGGCCATCAGGTTGTAATCCCATAACCGGTGCCGGTTGTGGGGTTCGACCTACAGGCCCAATCGGGTGCAACAGTCTTAACGGACAAGGATGTGGAGGCCCTGGGCCAATCCAGACCGGAGGTGGCACAACAGTCACCAAACACATCTATGTACACGTGCCTCCACCAGAGCCAGAAGAACCACGCCAATCGGTGGTTCAACAACAAGGAATCACCGCGCAGAAACATTACAAGATAATCTTTATCAAGACGCCAAGTTTAAGTGCCCAACAGCAACAGATCATTCGACAACAACAACAACAATCCGAAGAAAAGACACTCATCTATGTCTTATCTAAACGACCTGAGGAACTTGAACAACAGGTGATCGATCAACAAATCCGGCCAAGTGTCATCAACAAGCCTGAAGTCTATTTCATCAAGTACAAGACACAATCTCAACAGGTAAGACACACGTCCAGATGTGAATCTTTGAAAGGTTATCCATCATAATCATTATTAAATGCTTTATGAAAATTCATTTCAATTCTAAGTCTGCTAATTAAATATTGATAACATTAATTACTTCTAATTATTCTTAAAAAAAATTTTTATTACTAGTGTTTTAATGATAAATAAGCATAAGAATAGCTTGCTAGACTAGTGTTTTTATTTTTTAATTCAAATTAGCAATAAAAATTTCAAGTGACTGATCACAGGTGTCAAATTCAAATTAAAAAAAAAAAAAAAAAAAATTATTTTAAGATTTTTCTTCTTTTTAGATATTAATAATAATAATATAGACTATTTCACTTTGTTAGACAATTGGCAATTAAAGTCTAATCTCCCCTCGTTATTCATAAAGGTCCTCAAAACGAAAATTCTGTAGAAATTCTAATATTGATGAAATTGACAACAATTGAAGAGAAACTATTATTATTTTGAAAACAAAGGCTGAATTAATTTTTTACCAACTCAATTAAAAAATAAACTTTTTTTCTTGTTGAAGTGGAGGCATAAATGTAATTGTATGCCATTTGTGATATTAAAAAAATTTTATTTTTAAATGATCATTCAAAATCTCAGGGCTCCTAATGACTATTCTAATAAAAATATTCAAACCTATTTTTAAAATTTTATTTTAAATTTTCATGTACATTTCTTACAGACCGGAGGCAATCAAAACATCAACACCGCTGTAGACTCTGGCATCAATACTGGTATCAGTACAGGCACCATCAGTACCGGTACCAGCATCAGTAGTACAAGTACAGGAGGCAACCTTGGCTATAACGCCAATGCTCAACCTTATTAAGGTTGAACTCACGACTGGATACGTTAATGCAGACCTATAAGATAAGAAAGACCCAATATTCCTCAAAGTGTTCCAAAGAGTGATATGCCCCATCACTTGGTGTAAATAAACTTGAACTGACGATATTCGCTATTAGTTTTATTTTACAAATATTATTTTTATACTTTTGTATTTTTTTTTTTTAATTAATTAAATGTATATTTATAAAGGAAACATATAACTATATTTATTTAAAAAGAAGAAAGTAGATTCCTTCATTTGAATATTTATCTTATTTGTTATTAATTTTGATTGAATGATTTGAATTTGGGAAGGCTCTTAACAAAAATATTAGGCTCTAGGCAGGCAATCAGAGAAACAAGATTATGTAATTTATTTATTACTTTTTTACTTTCTCTTACCTATATAACGTTATTTTCATAGAGAAAGAAAGTATTGGATTCATATCAACAATTAGATGTCGAAATTTTAAAGGAAATATACGTTATGAGGCCCCCCCCCCGAGTCCAAAAATAAAGTCCTACAAAATGGTCTGTCTTTCTGTCTGTGATCAAAATAAAGCATAAAGGAAATGAGCTACGTGGTTGAAATTTTATAATTAAGTTAGGTACCCCACTGAGGCGCAAACATAAGTTTTTAAAGAAAATCGGCCAAAGAGTAGCCTACTAGTACTTTACTGATGTACTTTTTCAATTTTTTTTTTTTTTTTTTTTTTGATTATCTCGAAATTACTCTAACTTTTTGGATTAAAATTCATAAATCAATTTTTTTTTTTTGAAAATTAATATTAATAATAGGCCTACTGTATTTGAAAAATCCTGTTCTCCTTCTAACACACTTTAATTCATTTATTACATTATAATTATTTAAAAAAAAAATTTTATTAGTTGCATATTCGTAACTACAGTACATCTATAATGCCTCAAAATCATACCCTATAGTGTCGTTATGAAAAGTCAGCTGATAAATTTTTTTGAAAAATTTTAATGTACAGTATAATAAAATTAATTAAAAATATTATAGAAGAAATTCTCTAAATTCTTAAAGTGCACGCATTCAAATTACTTTTATATTTTTTAACATTTTGGAAAAGGTTTTACTCCCTTCTCCCTTCCATCCAAAAATCCTTTGTATCCACCCTTTTCAAAGAAGCTACAACGATAAATTCTATGTTGATTATCACAAATTTTACTCTAATTTATTAAATTAAATAAATACAAAAATCTATTGAAAATAATTAAATACTTTACCTTTATCAAGGAAGGGTTGCAGGAGCTGAGACTGGCACCTTTATTTAGTTAAAATTGTCGATCATTAAAAAAAACCTTTCTTAAATTTAAATTGGGATTATTGAGGATTTCTCTTCCCTATTCTTTTTGGGGCACCAAAACACTAAAAAAATTGGTTTCTTGATTTAATTTTATGTTTCGATGATCATCTCAAAAGAGAAAGTAAAAATTCGTTCTATCACATTAAAAATAAAATATAAATATTAATGTTTGATTATGTTAATTATTCTTCAAACGTTCCTGTTTTATTATTATCTTCACGTTATGCGTGTTTACTTTTGTTTTTTAGTCTCCTCATTTTTATTTACTTTCAATTTTTACTAAGTTTACTTACCTATACTTACAAACTTATGAAGTTGACACCGCCGGCATACAAAATTCTCACTAAATGCCCCCTGACAAAATCTTTAATATGGTTTCATTCTTAATGCTATTAAAATTATTTTGATGAAAGCTTCTGTTTGATGAAAGATTAAGTAAGTATCTGGCATTGGTGCAACCTGTCCGGTACTTCCTTGTTATTAAAATTTTATGATGCTTTCCAGTTTTAGTCAACACCAATAGTACGCTGTTTTTTCTTAATTTATACTAAATTTATACTTTTACTGTACTATATCAAATAAATTTTCTATGATCGTAGGTTCAGAAAAGGGAACGGATGCGTTCCCGAAATGTGGATGTAAAATGATTAAAATTTTTTATTCTATGATGGTGCTTCACTTTCCTACTTATCTGTAAAAATGTTCACCCCTATAAATGCGCAAGACATTTCATTTTTTAAAATAACCAGTGATACACTTTTATTTATATTTATTATATTTATAATAATGTATTGTAATCTATTTATAATAATAAAGTGCCTAGAGATCAGGGGTAGCCAACCCGCGGGCCGTATGCAGCCCTCCTTGAACATTTTTCCGGCCCGCCAGAATCAAAATGTATTTATTTTTTTCACCACAAAAAATGTTTATAGTTGGTCTAAATCTAATATGGGAATATATAAAATTATATGCGGCCCACGGAGTTATGATACATTTCCAAAAGGGCAGGCAAGATTGGCCACCTTTGTTATAGATTTTTGTGTCTGGAATTAAGTTGTGATGGGGTCCGAAAAAGTCCATAAGTTTAATACCCCCCTGGTCTAAAAAAAATATTTTTTCACCTCTGATTGCCTAGATAAATCTCAAAAAGCAGTCAATAAAATTATATGTTCAATTTATCTTTTGGGGCGGAAGTCCGTATTAATATTCAGCATAGGCGTAGCCAGGGGACATGGGACCCAAGCAATGACTAGATATTTAAGCTCTATAAGACAAATTATATTTTTCATATAGGGTAAGAGAAAGTAAAATATAATAATTTTTACTAGAAATGATTTATAAATAATCTTAAATTTTTCAAATGTTTGAAAAATTTTTTTGAATTTCCCCCCCATAAAAAATTTCTGGCTACGCCTATGATATCCAGGGCCAAAATTCTCGGCGACCCTGGATGTTAATATGTTTTTAGGGTAACGAATTACTAAAAGTCTACTCTCTCTTTTTACAAAAGTTATTTACTCGCTATCCTTTATTTTTTGTTAGTTATCAACAATTTCAGATTATTTGTTTGTTCAGTTGAGAACTAAGTTAGCCAATATTTCGCCTGTCTGTCTTTGGCCCCCCTCCACACACTCACACACAGACTCCCTTCTTTTCTGCCACCCATCTTATGTTTACGAGTTTCGGAGAAAGTCCTGATTGATGATGCAATGTGTAGGTTCGTCTTCTTCTTTTCTCTCTCTCTCTCTTTTTTAGGTTGACTGAAGCACGTAGCAAGTCTTTCACAATGGAGCAAATTAGCTAGCAAACCCACACGGAGACAAACACACCGTCAGTCAGCAGACGATCCTGACCTCTGACTTGACGATTCCCTTACGGAATCAAACAAAAAAAAAAACAACTTTCTTAAAAAAAAAAAAACTTTTCCCCTTAGTCATTTCATCTGACAATTAGAAATCTGTATGCATTATGATGACATGGCATCTTGCACTTTGACAATATGACGCTTTTATTTTAGCTAAAATTAAAAGTTGGATTCTTATGATTCATTAAATAAATGAAAGATTATTTATTATTATAATAAATATTTTCACTTTTTATATTTCAAATTGCTAGGTATTAAGTAATTGCAAAAACAGGACATTTAATTTTAGAAGACAACACATATGGACCCTGTTATGCATTAGTGTGTCAAGCTCCAAAAAATTAAAAATTGATTTAAGCACCGAATATTGTTTCAAATGCTATAATTAATAGTATTTTTTAGGAATATGTCCTAAAAAAATTTATATTTAATGTTACTTGCACAATTGACAAAAAAAAATTATATATAATCCAATGAAAACAAAAAACTTTAATGTTAATTTTCTCAAAACTCGGTAGCTGGCGCTTGACACACTAATGCGTAACAGGGTCCATATAACCTATATTAAAACAGATTTTAAAAGAAGTGATTTAAGATTAATTAGATTAAGATAAAAAATACTTTTTTTCTGCCCAAAATTATTTTATTTCCACCTTGTCTACTACTTTGGGGGAATAAAAGTCATCCAACTTCAGAACAAAATTGCTAAAATATTTATTTCTCTGCCTCCTTCAGTTAAAAAAATAATATATTTAATATAGTGCATGCAGTGATAACTCTGATCTCTAAAATACATTTTTTTAAATGCGTGATCTTTAGAGTAAATAATAATAAAAATTTTTGCCAAAAAGAAATCTTTATGTTACTTCTCTCTGTGTTTAAAGGTTTTTACTAAAACCCTAGAATTTATTTAACAACTTGTCAGGGCCGGATCTAGAGGGGGGCAGTGGGTGCATGTGCCCCGGGCGGCAGATATCAGGGGGCGGGAATTATAGAAAGTTTACTAAAAAAAAAGGTAAAATGAAATGAATTTTGTATAGAAAATTTTAAGGAGGGGGCGGCAAATTAAATTTAGCCCCCCTTTAAAAATTTCGTAGTTCCGGCCCTGCAACTTGTCTACGTTTGAGTTTGAAGTTTCTTCATCTCTTGTAGACTTTTTAAACTCATAAAAATCTAGTCTAATATCTATGTTTTACATGTTTTAAAGCGCTTCAGGAATATACACTGATTATTCCACTCTCTTTCATTCGACTAGTGTTAAAATATCCAAATAAAAAAAAAATATTCATTTATTTTTATTAGAATTGTGTTGTCTTTTTTTTTCTTTCTATCCCAAAAAAACATCAAAAACTTATTTCAATTAATTTGAATATATTAATATGTATGGGGCCCTTTAGATGCCGAAAAGACCTTAAATAAAACTTATTATTGATACTAAAATATTTAATATTAAAAAAAGAGGATATTTTTTTCGGAATTTTTAATTAAAATAAAAATAAAATAAAATATTCTAGGTACTGGAGCTCTTCAATTATTTTTTTTCCGAAGCTATATAGGAATAACCTCTTGCCCTTTTATAGCCAGGTCCAAGGGCTACTATACTCCGTCTGCCACATCTTGAGAACAATAAATATTACTTTAAAAAATTTACAGAATTATTTAATTTTGACACACAATTACTGATGATTAAGTTGAAACAAGTAAATAAATTCAAAATATTATAAATTATTTTATATTCTATTTAATATAAGATTCCCAGGTTATAAAGCAAAGGTCTGTGAACTCGATTAAAAAAAAAACCAATAAACAATTCTATCGGTGTTTGTTTATGTGAATTATGTGGGATTATTTTTCTAAAAAGAAAGTTTTTTAATTATACTAGAGTTTTAATTTATTCTTATACATATGACCCAATAAGTACCAATAAAGAATTAATTTCTGAGCTCCCGCTGTGTCCTGTTTTTTAGTGGGAATTTAATGTTCTTGTTTTAAAACGCTACTTGACCTAATCAATAAAATTATTTTAAATAAAACGGATTTTGATTAATTTTTTTTTTTTTTAAGGATTTTGATTAAAAAGAAGGGAAAAGATTAATTTAATTACACTGAATAAGTTGTATTTTATTTTTACCTGTTAGTGAAATTTATTTTTAATATTTAATATCAAATTTAGCTGAAATAAATCCTATATAATAAAAATAAAAATTTTTGCGAACGTAATACTTCCCTATACTATTTTTTCTCTTTTTTTTAGATTCGACCTCGAAATACTAGAGTCTTCAAGTAAATGTAAAAATGGTTAATACGTTGCTATACTGCCATGTCAAACGACCTGACGAATTGACATCAATTTTGTCCTGATGAAGAGCGCGATCGGCACTCGAAACGTCGACAAAAAATAGATTTTTGTTTTATTTTTCGCCTTGGCTGCCCTTGTAACGCATCCTCATAAAAAAAGATAAATTTCATTTTCAAGTATGTAAAAAAATTTATAATGACACTAGGATTAAAGATATATGAATTTAATTAATAGTTATTTCCTCCTCGTTCAGGAAACAAATATATAAAGATGTCACGATTCACAAGTGAGTCATAAATTATTTACGTTAGACAAAAAAATAAAAAAAAGAAATTTAGACATGTCTCTTGAAATAAATTGAATTTCCTTAAAATATTTTCTTGTGAAAATAATAGAATCACTGTCATTTATAAATTAATTTTTTTTATAATTGTAGTTTTGGATCCCAGGCAGTCCGATGAATATTTATTTATCTGTTGAATAACAAATGGCCTGGAACTTCAAAAAAAGGAGCTTTATCCCAAGATGCCGAAAATGCTTAAAAAAATAATTTATATTTCATTTTATTATAAATTCAATCTTTTTTAGTTGAGACTGGGGATAGGGATGAAATTTCTACAATTTTTTTCTTTGGAAAATCAGAATTCTTTTAAGAAACATTCCAAAATAATTTTGCATTCAACAGAAATAAAAAATTTCTCGTTTTCTTTGGTGGCGACATTAGCATGAAATTCATTATAATAATATTACCAGTAATTTTTAATTAATTTGAATAGCAAAGTGCTCAATGTTAAAGTCGCCTATCAACGCTAATGGAAATCTCCGCATCATTTTTGGTAATCTACCTTAGCTCTTTGCAGGGGTTTCTAATTTGTGCTACTCTCTGGCGGAGATTTATGCAATTAGCAAATCAATTCTCTCTGTCGTAGTTGTATATCCACACCTTACTTATAAGGTCTAGAGAAAGTTTATAAAAAATTTTTTTTCTCTTTTTACTATATTGAGGGTGCATAAATTTGCTCTCTGTGTGTTCGGCTCAATAAGGATTTTTTGATTAATTATTTCTAAGTATTTCTAAGCCACCCATACTTATTTGTTAATTTAACAACTGCGCTTGTCTGGCTTACTCTCGGAAAGGGGGGGGGGGCAAAAAACCTTAGTAAGTTGACATTTTGGGCTGACTACTATCGATTGTTTTATATTTTAATCAGGATCGCAGTAATTTTAAGATTTGAGCATAAAGGGTCCGAGCTCCCTTAGAAAAAAATTTCATGAAAATTATTTTTTTTTCAATTGAAATTTCAACCATGAAAATTATTTTTTAATGGAATTTTATGGTGCTCAAAGGGCCCAAAAACCCATGCCGTATTGCCCTGGCTACGGGATATAGCCCCTTCTGCCCACCTCTGTCTGCGGGCCTGATTTTAATAGTTAATCTTGTAATTTTGTTTATATTAGGGGCTTTATCAAGAATTAATCTCAACCTCTGTCTCAGACAGTCTGAAGATTTTGAGTTCAATTTCCAAAGTTACGATTTGATTTTACCAAAATTTTTATTTTATTAATATTATTTTCTATTGTGTTAATATTTATAATTTAATGAACAAAGTGGATAAATTGGTTAACTTCAGGCTCCTTACGGAGTTGAATTGAAAAAAAAAAAGGGATTTAAGATAATAATAAAACTAAATTTTAAAAAACAATTTTATTTATTTTTTTAAAGTTTTTTTTTTAAATACATTTTAATATAAAAAAACTTATAAAAAAATGCGCGCTTCGTGACACATAGCATCATCATCACACATACATAATATATAAATATATACAAGGTAATCTCCGCCGTAAACAGGGTCACCTAAACCTCTAAAAAGAGGGGGGAGCACGGGGTCTACCCCTGGGCGGGGATGTCGAACACTTGGACACGGATTGTCTCTCTTGCGATGTTAACTGGCTATCGGCTTACAATTAAGGTATTAATTAAATTAACTTAACTCTAACCTAAAATAAGTGCTACCGAAACGGTGGCGCTCGCGAATCAGAATCAAGTAGAGGAAAGTCGTTGAGGTGGTAGTTGTAGTAGAAAGGTGCGATTTCGTTTTCCAGATGGTTAATAAGAACCACCTGGGGCACCGTAACTACCGGATGGAGCACTTGGGGCAGCTGGAGCACCATAAGAGTCCGATGGTCCTGGACCTGGAGCTGGACCGCTTGGCGCACCGTAAGCCGAATTTGGTACTCCAGAGTCGGGGTAACCTTCTTGTTTCTGGAAGGAACAAATAAACAAAACGTGCTTAAAATTTTATCCTTAATAAATTTTAAAAAATTCTTGTTGAAACTAAAATTCTTTAAAATTTAAAGATTTTATTTGTTAAAATGTCTTTCCGGCAACTTAGGCCATATAGACTTTCACGATACTCATTATTTAAATACGATATATAATAGAGTCCAGGCACACTTATTTATACCATTTGGTATCCAAATGATTTAAATAAATATTCATTGGAGGATCCGAACCCGCGCCCCTTGACTAGCAATATTGTTTCTTTCTCCATTGAGCAGCAGTTAGTAGTTTTATCAATTTAATTCTCCTATTAAAGCATAATGTTTCAACTAGAACCAACGGTTACCAGTTTAAAATTAATTAATTTATTATTACCGATAATTAGTGTGCCAGACGTTTCGGTTGGAAAACATCAGGGTCAACACTCACTCACTCTCTGTTCATAATACGTACACTCTATCGAATTTGGTCAATGAATTTATTATATTAATAATGTCTTCTGCCAATATGGCCAATGGAGGATCAATATATTGACAATTGCTTGGCCATGATGATGGCCCTATATGCTACTAAAACGTCGGTCCAGGCACTTTAATGAATAATAAAATAATTGAAAACTATCAATTTGGCCATATTAGGAATATTAAAAAAAAATTTTAGGTAAATATAATTTTCATTTGACTTTTTTGTCACAAGTCTGTATTAGGTTTTTTTCTCCTTTTCATACATTTATTTTTTAATATTTATTAATTATAAAGTAATTTTAAATTTGCAGTCTTTTTTAGGCTGATATGGCCATTAAGACATTTACATTGCAAATTTTTCTTGCTAAAGTAATTTTAGTCTCTGTTATAGTGTGGCTTACACATTTACTTTGAAAATTTATTACAATGGAGGTTTTCACGTGCATGGCTAATCAGATAAGCTGCGAATTACTAATCTATGAGTTGTAACACAACTCGGTTTCAAATCCAGCTTGCCGTAACAATAAAAAAAAAATAAAAGAAATTTTTTTTAAATTTATTTCATTTATTCATTCTCACCTGTGTCTTGTACCGGATGAAATAGACTTCAGGTTTGCTGGGCTGCGTAGGTGCTGGAGTTGGAATATGAATTTCAGGTTGTTCTTCAGGTTTCTTCACCAGTACGTAAATGAGAGTCTTCTGTTCATCTTGAGGAATAGATGGGATCACCGGTACCGTCGGAGTTGGTGGTGTTGGTGCCTTGATGAACACGATCTTGTAATGCTTTTGTGCTGGAGGAGGGGGCGGTGGAGGTCTACAAAGAGAACAAATTTATTTAGATTCAATATTAGGAAACAATCGAGCTTGGAAAGTTTAAACTACCATTCATTTTTATCACTAATCTTAGATAACATTTTGATATTTCTTTTAAAATCAATAATAAACACACAAACAGAGAAAAAAAAATTTTCTTTTGAATTTACTTGTTGTAGGCCTAAATATTGTATAGTACATTTTATTGAATACAAATCGAGGTTTAATCATAGTTTTTCAAATTTAACTTTAAATATACTTGAGAGTGAAAAAATCAGCATGCCTACTTTTCAAAAACTTCACTTATCTCAGGTTCTAGCTATCGGATTGGAATAAAAAAAGTAGGTCCTATCATATTTTTACAATTTAAGTTGTAATAAATTCCACAAAATATGAAATCTTTTTTATTTCAATCCGATAGCTAGAACCTGAGATAAGTGAAGTTTTAGAAAAAAAGAATAGATGGGTCGATTTTTTTTGCTCTCTGTATATATTTTAATTAAAATTTGAATAGAATTTAAATTTTCTTCTCTCTGAAATTTATTAAGCCTTGAAAAAATAAATTAAAATTAACAACTAGGTTATATGTTTCAATTTACAGTAATTATTGGCTTAAATGCTAGATATGTATTTCGTCACCTAGTAGGCCCTATGACATCTTCTGAAATAATAAAAATATTACTTTCAAAACACCTATTTTTTGGTTAATTTTAATAAATTTCACTTACTTATAATGTTTTATTTAGAGCCCACGGTTAACAATTAAAATTTAATTATAAAGCCTACTCTAAAATGTATGCGAAAGTGATGACACCTAGAGGAGAAATTGAAAACCCAACTGATGCCATCAGCTAGTGATACCTGGTGGTAAAAGCAGTAATCATGAATATTCTTTCTCTAATTGAACATATTGACCAATCCAATCACAGACCAATAAGGACCAGACTTCTAAACATTAGGTGGAAAATGACATCTTTTGGAGCACATACACATAGAAACCGTTATAAAACTTCTTGAAATTTTAGCCTACCTCGTGACACCCACACCCTCGATGATTTTTGTTCCTAAGTCCAATTATTTACAACAAGTTTCATCTAATCGTTTTACAAAAGGTAATTAAATAATGGTTAATTCCAGAGAGGAGTGGCTGAATATATTTGAGTAGTGAGGATATCCAGGCAGCCAGAAAAACAATAAAGAAAATTAAATTTGTCTTTATTTCATATATTTTTGTCTACGTTTCGGCCGATATTCCGGCCTTCTTCAGGAGTGCAAATGTTAGTTTATTATTATATAGATAAAAGAAAGGGTGGGTTGTAAGAAATTGCACTTCTGAAAAATTTCAAAATATTTACCTCCAGTGGAGGTTTACGCAAAATTAGATAATTATATTAATATGAATTTTAATCAAAATAGAACAAAATTTTGAAAAGTGAAGCTACGTAGTATTTCGCTTGAAAGAAAGTAATTATCTTTCAGATGATAAGTTAATAACCTACGATATAAATATTAATATTTATTTACCAAAAACAAGTTAAGATATATAGGAGCTACTATTAATAGAAGAGCTGATCTCGAGTTTATTCGTCCAGGGATAAGCAGGTGTTGATTTTTATTTTTCTTTAAAACACCTGCTTATCTCTGGACATGTAAACTCGAGAAAATCAGATTCTAATTAATATTTAGACTAAATTCATTAATAAAGGTAAAAATTCGCCTGTAGTTAGGCAACACGTATGTAAAAAATTTTTCTCGCCATTACAATACAAAGGCAAACTCAATTTTTATTTTATTTTGTTTGTAGTGGAAATTACATAATAATCAACATTTTTAGCCAAAGTATAACATATAAGAAAAGTAAATATCTTAAAAAAACATACTAACACCCACGAGGATTCTTTTTATCATCGTAAAAATTATTAATAAATATTTAGGAAAATATGAAATTCAGATGAATTTAATAATTTTGTCCCTTTTGACTAACGTAAGCAATCTTCTCCTTTACAATCTCGGCACTAAAAGGCCCTTCGCCATCAAGAGTGGCAAAATCCTTAAAGGCAGGATCGATATTAGATTAGTCCATCTGTGCACCTCGGGCGCCAAGTTCTTTGTGAGGCCCTTTGACATGGTCACAACGCGAATCCCTCTTAAGTTCCTCTTTTAGAGGATCACAAACAAGCGAGCGATCCATAAAAACTCTATATTTACAGATGTCATCTGGCCCGAATGGCCTGGGCTGTCGAATGATGCTTTAAACCTGACCCCTGACTAATTGGAATTTCATTAATAAATCCCTTCTCTCTGAATTTATTATGACAATATTCACGTCCTTTTCAAGGGACCAAGGGTCGGATTTACGTGTTAAGTGGCTCTAAGGGGATACTAAAAAAACAAGATGATAGATGTCGACCATTCTCCTATATTTTCTATGGAATACAAGAGTAAAGCGGTCTTCAGAAGATTTCAATGGCAAAATGAAAATAAACATTTTAAAGAGAATCAAAAAAAATAATTGATTTTTGAATTAAAAAAAAATCGTTGGAGCGAATTTAGAGAAAATCGAAAAAACTGAAAAAGTGCTTCAGTAAAGTAGGCCTACTAGTACTCTTTGGCCGATTTTGTTCAAAAGTTTCGTGTCACGTCCCAGGGGGTACCTTATTTAAATATAAAATTTCAACATCCTAGCTATTTTCGTTCTTGAGATATTTTGTTCACAGACACACACACACACAGACATACCATGTTGCGAAAACGACTTTTTTGGATTCAGGGGACCTCAAAACGTGTATGTCCTTCAAAATTTCGACATGGAATTTTTGTCATGAATCCAATACTTTCTCTCTCTATATATTAACATATATATAGAGGTTAGAAAAAAAAAAAAATGGAGTAATTCGAAGATATCTCTAGCAGTGACGACGCTATGAGGGGCTAGGGGGGCAAGTGTCCCCCCGGGCAAGGACCCCTGTCCCCTGGATGCTCGATGTCCCCCAATCAGCTCGAAAACCAAGTAAAAAAAATTTCTAAAATTTTTATTCACTTTTTTTTTTTAACACTCACTTTTTTTTTATTCACACACACACATACACACAGTATTTTCGGCAACTTAGGCCATTTAAGACTTTAAACGATACTCGTATGTTTAATATATCTATTGGGGGGTCCAGGCATTTCTATTTAAGCCATTTGGTATCCAAATGGGCATTTGCCCACCCCAAATGACGCCACTGCACAGATCACATCTTTTTATAACCGAAGGTAAGAGAAAGTTCTATGCTGTGCGACCAGTCACACCAGATTTTTTTTTTAATTAATGCCTTGGATTGAAAACTCCTCGGCATCACTCATCAGCTTCAATGCCTTGGATTATTTAACCAATAGCCGAGCAGCATTGATGTCACGTGACACTTTGTTTCGTTTGTTCCACACTAGTTGCCGGCGTCGCCACCTTCAGTATGAGCCCGACGGTCAGTGAACAACATGTGAAGAAGCTTCCAAAAGAAATTCTCTCCGCTCCCGCCTGATTAACAAGCACCCAAGGATGCAATATCGACAACTGATCCACGATTATTTCCATTTAAAAAACGCCGACCTCCAACCTTATCTTCACTTTCCTAGGTATTTATTTTCCTTTTTAATCCTTTTCATTTTTATTACATAATCGTAAAAAGACAGACTCTTATGAATTAAATATAGAATGAAAATTATTTTATTATTAATTATTTTGAATATGCTTTTTCGTTTTATAAGTATTCTCATCTGTATACAAAATAAAAAAATAATATCAAATTATAAAGATAATTTAACATGAGTGTGAGTAAATAGATAATTTTTTTTTCATTAAAATTGATGGAGATGATTCTAGAACTCTCTGCATATGAGAGTGTGGGGATAAGAGTAACTATGGTGTTTTCGTTCTCTTTCTCTGTGCAAAAGTAGCGCTCTACTTTATCTCTTTCTCGCCCATTCATGTGTTCTTGGTTGAGATCCTTTTTGAGTGTCGTTCGATTTGTTCATCTTCAGAGATTTATATTTGTTTTGTATTTTTAGATTTATTTTTATTCGTTTTTACTAGTCTAGTTAATTTTATATTTTGAACAATATTAAGTGAGATTTTTTAATTTATTATTCTTATTTTATTTTTAATGCCTAATTACATCTAAAATAAAGGGTTGGACTACGCCGAGGGCACAACTTTGCCCATCCACTATTCAAGAAAAAAATATTGCTCCCCTCCCTGATGGTCCGATGTTATATATGTTATATATCATTTTACTCGGAAGGAAGTCTAGTTTCTGAATATATAAAAAAAAATATAGGTTATGTAAGAAAAAAATATTTGTCCCCCCCCCTAGAGCCCCCCCCCTAATGGTCCGATGTTATACATATTATATATCATTTTACTCGGAAGGAAGTCTAGTTTCTGAATATATAAAAAAAATTATAGGTTATGTAAGAAAAAAATATTTGTCCCACCACCCCCTAATGGTCCGATGTTTTCAGTCCGACTTTTCAGTTCTTGGCCTCTACCCCTAGTTTATGGGTGCAAAATTTCAAAACAATTGAATAGTTTTTGAGTTTTCGTTGACGAAAAAAATTACCACAGACACACACACAGACATCATGGGACATCATTCCAAAAACTAGTTAAATGGATTCAGGAGACCTCAAAACGCATTTTGGCAGCTTCAGAAAAATTTCGATTTTTTTAACGATTACATTAACTTTCCCTGCCAACCTACGGTTGATGGGCAAAGTTAAAAATTTCTATATATTCTCCTAAATTTGTATGGATTCAAATAGGATTGAATTATATAAATTAAAAACCTATATTTATGATCCCATAAGTATATTATAAAATCTGGTGTATCTAAACATATGTAAGAATAATTTTTTTACCTTCGTGGGGCATAACCTTGTGGTTCTGGGGGTGGTACGTGTACGTATACGTGTTTGTGGACAACAGGTGCTTGTGCTGGGGCTCCATAAAGGGGGCCAGAAGGGTTGGATCCTGAAATCGGGGCCGCATAGGAATCTGTGAGGCCACCACCACCACCACCACCGATTCCTCCAGGTCGAGCACTACACACCGCGATCAACGCGGCCACCACCTGAAAATAAATATAATTTTTAAATAAACAGATAATTATTCCAATATACATAAAAAAAAGTCGTGATTTAAATTGGTTATCAATTAATAAGTCTGGTTCTAAATAGCCTCAGGTGCCGACAAATATCTTAATTAAATTTCCTGTTGCGAAATGCAGTTATATTGATTTAGTAGCGTAAAAGTCCCCAATCAAATAGCATTTATTTGACAGACAGTGAATAATTAATTGTATCAATTAATTATATATTATTATCATCCCTGAGATTTCTGCAAATGTTATATGAATTAATATGAATCACATAGAAATTTATTCTCGCCTAAAAGAAATTGAGGATATTTTAAAAAATTTGTTTATAATTATCAAATTGTTATTTATTTCACCATTCAATGCTTTGTTATAATAAATAAATGTATATTCTTCTCGTTCCGCATACATAACTAGAAACAAATAAATAAAATTTTTTTCAATAATAGAAAGCAAAAAAAAAATATTCTGTTTATGTCTTTTTAAATAACTCCATCAAGTGTTTTTAGGACATCTTAGAGAAAGGCTTAAGTAATTAAAATTACTTAGAGTAAAATGTTTTTATAAATATTTCTAAAAATAATATAATTCATTCATGAAATAATTTTATTTTTTTAAATAACATTTTGGCCAAAATGACATACAAATGCCAAAGGCTAATAAGTAAATAAATAAATAAATAAAAATAATATTTTGTTTTATTTATAACACGTTTTTATTTTTATTTAATGAGACCTAGTTCCAATTTTCACTTAATGAAAATAATATTTTTTTTTTTTTAATGAGAGTAGCTGATTAATAGAGAAAATAAAAATACCGTAATAGCGAGAATTGGTGTTTGGTCTAATTGTTTTTATTTATTATAGTATAGTTGAGATGATTAAAACCAAATAACTATACTATCATAAATCACTTGCTGACTTAGTTTTCACCTTTTAGTCTTCTCTCTCCTGACTTGGTTTCATTTCTTCCTCTTGCCTAATTATTTATTATTATATGCAAAACTAAATTACACTGATAACAATGAGTCATAAATAATTTCCCAGAATATATTAAATATAAATTTTTTACCTATTTTATTATCTCTTATTATGTTGTACAATTACGTATTTTTTTTTTTTTATTTTATTGTCCTTATGGCAATCTGAATAAATATTTAATGCATAAGCAAAGAAACTGGGACAGAATTGCTTTTTCGACATAATCCCATTTGCTATTAGGGGTAGAATCAAAAGCTTTGATTACTTAATACAAAATTCAACGTGTAAAAATAATTAACTTCCAATTATATAAAATAAATATAGATGTATATTTTGTCATCAAAATGGTGAGCACCAATGTACATATTGTCATCAAAATGGTAAATCAGCACTTGAGCACCAATGTACATAATATTTCATAACAAAATTACTCGCTAACTTATCTCAACATCTCGGCCATAATTAATGTTAATTTCTATAGTGAAAAATTGGAAATACGACTTAAAGTAAACATCTGTTTCACCACCGAATCAGCAAAAGAAAATAAATAAAATTAAAATGAAGGAAAAAATGCTAAAATTTTAAATACTATTGGGCAGGTGTGTCTAACTCAGGGGCGTATATAAGGGGGGCAGGGGGCCCGGCCCCCCCCCCGAAATTTCCCAAACACATATACATATATAGGGATATACGGACATCAGAGCAACAAATTTTTCCACAGGATGGAAAACTTTGGTTCCGCAAAAGAAAAATGTTCCACAAAAAATTTCGTGTGAAAAAAATTTAGTTTCTTAAAAAAAATTTTCCGCAGAAAAATTTTGAGTTCGCCCCCCCCGAAAAAATTTTATATACGCCACTGGTCTAACTCAATTAATACAAGCGTCATTTCATGTTAAGACTCACACAGGTCACATCATATTTACAAATTAAATGAATTTAATGGTAAGAATTATAAATGTTAATTTTGACGTAAAATATTGTCCTGTTTTCATTTTATTTTAGAAAATCAGGAGTCAAAAAAAAATCACTTCGCGGGCAGCTAGTTGGACACATTTTATATTTTTTTAAATTTATTTATTTTGTGGGGTAATTTTGCTATGAAATATACTATACATATTTGAACTCAAGTGCTGTATATACCGTTTGTGAACAAAATATACACCTATTTAATTTAATTAATAAATTAATAATAATAATATAATGGACCATTCAGATTCCCTATAGGGAACAAAATTTTTTGCCTACAGTTCTGCTCAAGAGTTAACTCCATAACAGACCTATCTACATGTATATCAAAATTATTACACAATCAAATTTTTAAATCAATCCGCCTATTCACTTTCATATTAACCGAGAATTTTTATAAAAAATAGGAATCTCGTGAGTAAAGATATTGGTATATACAGTATTGGAGGAAAGTAAATTTTAATTTATGGAAAAATCTATGTATCCTTTTTACTGTATTTGATTTTTATCAAACCTATCAATCTACCCTCGTTTTCACTATTAATTACTTTTTATAATCAGTATTAATTTCTACTTAAAAATTGATTTTATTATAGATTACTATTTTATCTTTTAACGAAATTAAATTAATAATAAAATTAAAAAAAATATTGGGGTTTATTGTTGAAATTTTATGGTATTTTTACCATTCAGGAAGTTTTATTTATTACACACACAAATCATGTTCATTACTTGAAAATCTATAAAACGGTTTAATTGAAGATGAGCCATAAACTTTGCCATTAACCCTATCCTAAAATCGACTATTTTAAATAAGAAAAAAAAAGGTATAGTTCTACTACTTAAAAAAAAGTAAATTTTGGGGGTAGTTCGAAACCAAAAACACTTTTCAAATTATAATTTATTTATAGCCTATTCACTAAATTTTAAGAGAGTTTTTATTTTTTTTTAAATTCAATAATAGCCTATCTATCTATGGTGGTTTGAGAGTTTTGTTTTTTAAACGCTCACACTTTTATCCCACACACTTTCACACATACATTCACACACAGTCTTTTGGTATCCAAATGGCTTAAAATCATCGGACTACCTGTGATCTGATCCCGCGACCCTTGGTATAGAAGGCTACCAAATGTTAATAATAAAGAGCTAATTTGGGCAAAATCCTTAGACTGCCCACCATATAAAAATTATTTCGTAAACTCGCATATTTTTAATGAAAATCTAAATTAAATAATTAAGAAATTTTAAACATATTATTGTTTAAATATCATGTTTTATAAAATTAAATAAGGAAATAATTAATCCTTTGATGAAGAGCATATTTCATTTTACCTTTAATTCACTTTCTAAATTTAATTTCATTAGCTTGATGAGCTTTTGTTTGATATTTTTTTTTTTTTTTTTTTTAATAACGATTATTTTTCTTCAAAATATAATTATCTTAGGAAAATGTTGTTTTCTCCATAGAACAAATGGTATTTATAAAATACTCATCATTTCTCTCTCGTTTTCGTTGACTTTATTTTTTACTTTCTCTTACCTATATATGTATATTAGGATGGTCCTTATTTATAGAGGGCGAATTTTTTTTTTAAATTTAATAGCAGGTACCCGTAAATCTTTTCCATTGCATTAAAAAATAATATCTGCAAAATTTGAACTCATTTATAAAACAGGAACTCGGGGCTCATTGCCTTTGAACTTTGAGAATTTTCAAAATTTTCTTAAAACTAAGCATTCCCTTTGTTTTCGTTCACATTCCAATAAAATTATAAATTTTTTATTTAGAATCTTTTATTGTTTAAAATTACCTTAAATAATTCATAATAAATCAATCTCAGCCAAAAACATCGGAGATGCAAAAAGGGCGCCTCGCATTATTTTTGCCTAGCGTCGAGGTGAAATCAAAAAAATGCGCCTCGCTTTTCTGATTTATATAAAAGCGAGGAAATATTTTCACTTAAATAAAACCCCTACAGAATTTTATTTGTTTCATATATCCTCGCTTTTATATAAATCAGAAAAGCGAGGCGCATTTTTTTGATTTCACCTCGACGCTAGGCAAAAATAATGCGAGGCGCCCCTTTTTGCATCTCCGATGTTTTTGGCTGAGATTTCACTTCTTTTTGTGAAATATTACATGAAAATATTATTTATTAATTTTTGTTTATTAAATATTAAGTTATCCCATGAATAGATCTTTTAATATGCATTCCAAACAGTAAAAATTAAATACATCGTTTGGTATCCATTCAAAACGATAAACATAGGATTTCCCTAAATTTTATAAAATTTTAGGTTTTTTATTTTTGTTATGTTGGTAGAATGTAAATACATCGTTTGGTATCCATTCGAAACGATAAACATAGGATTTCACCAAATTTTATAAAATTTTAGGTTTTTTATTTTTGTTATGTTGGTAGAATGTAAATACATCGTTTGGTATCCATTCGAAACGATAAACATAGGGTTTCACCAAATTATATAAAATTTTAGGTTTTTTATTTTTGTTATGTTGGTAGAATGTAAATACATCGTTTGGTATCCATTCGAAACGATAAACATAGGATTTCACCAAATTTTATAAAATTTTAGGTTTTTTATTTTTGTTATGTTGGTAGAATGTAAATACATCGTTTGGTATCCATTCGAAACGATAAACATAGGATTTCACCAAATTATATAAAATTTTAGGTTTTTTATTTTTGTTATGTTGGTAGAATGTAAATACATCGTTTGGTATCCATTCGAAACGATAAACATAGGATTTCACCAAATTTTATAAAATTTTAGGTTTTTTATTTTTGATATGTTGGTAGATTGTAAATACTTCGTTTGGTATTCATTCGAAACGATAAACATAGGATTTCACCAAATTTTATAAAATTTTAGGTTTTTTATTTTTGTTATGTTGGTAGAATGTAAATACATCGTTTGGTATCCATTCGAAGCGATAAACATAGAATTTCACCAAATTTTATAAAATTTTAGGTTTTTTATTTTTGTTATGTTGGTAGATTGTAAATACTTCGTTTGGTATTCATTCGAACGATAAACATAGGATTTCACCAAATTTTATAAAATTTTAGGTTTTTTATTTTTGTTATGATGGTAGAATGTAAATACATCGTTTGGTATCCATTCGAAGCGATAAACATAGGATTTCACCAAATTTTATAAAATTTTAGGTTTTTTATTTTTGTTATGTTGGTAGAATGTAAATACATCGTTTGGTATCCATTCGAAGCGATAAACATAGGATTTCACCAAATTTTATAAAATTTTAGGTTTTTTATTTTTGTTATGTTGGTAGAATGTAAATACATCGTTTGGTATCCATTCGAAGCGATAAACATAGAATTTCACCAAATTTTATAAAATTTTAGGTTTTTTATTTTTGTTATGTTGGTAGATTGTAAATACTTCGTTTGGTATTCATTCGAAACGATAAACATAGGATTTCACCAAATTTTATCAAATTTTAGGTTTTTTATTTTTGTTATGTTGGTAGAATGTAAATATATCGTTTGGTATCCATTCGAAGCGATAAACACAGGATTTCACCAAATTTTATAAAATTTTGGGTTTTTTATTTTTGTTATGTTGGTAGATTGTAAATACTTCGTTTGGTATCCATTCGAAACGATAAACATAGGATTTCACCAAATTTTATAAAATTTTAGGTTTTTTATTTATTTTATGTTGGTAGCACTCCTTATCACGTTAATCTATTTCTATCTGAATGGATCTATCTAAAAAATTTTTGTTCCATTAGGGATCAAAATTACTAAAAATAATATATATATGTTCCTAGATGACGTCATCAGGGAGCAAAATAGAATTGTCTTTTCGCCATGTTAAAGATAGGACAAATTTGAAATTTTGAATACCTCTCAAAAAGTCACTTTTGATCCAAAATGAAATTTTGGACTAACTTTTGACCTTCCGAAATCGGCAAAATCTCAACTTTGAGCCTCTGCCATTCTTTTTGGGACTGGAATTTTTTTTGAATTCGTGCTCAAAATAATCCTTATTTATTCTAGTTTAATATAAAAAAAATTTGGCTCCGATATCTTAAAACCTTTTTGAGATATTCGCCCAGAAAGAGAAAAGTTTCTCAAAAAAATTTTTTCACGTCCCTATCTTTTATTAAGGATTTAAAATCATTCTTGATAATATAGTCTAGGGACGACTCGTCCATCTAAATGCAATGGGCCATTGGCATCTATTGGAATATCAACTAAATGGTAGTATTAAGAGTTTCTTTGCTTTCTTTTGCTTTTCACATGCTCGGCAACGAGTCGCTCCCGCGACTCTTGATAGAACTAATAAGAAAAGATAGATAGATTTTTAATTATGCTTAAAGAATTTGAATGTAACATGTCAAAAAGGTCATTCAAAATATCTTTAAATCCTTGGGCCATAGTAAAGTGGTAGAGTATCCGCCTTTTGAGCTAATTAATTAATTAATTAATATAGAATAAAGGCATGCGCCTTGAATTCTGATTCTAAAGAGTGTTAGATTAAATTGTGTCATCTGTCAAAATTCCTCAGCATAAATCTGTTCAAAATTCTTTTTCATTTCATAATATTATTATTGTCAATCATAAACTTATATCAAAAAAGACCTTAAAAAATTTTAAAAAAAATCCTGTTCTTGTTACCATACCTATCGTGTTTTCGGGTTTTATGCTTAACCAATACTTGCCATAATTAATAATACTTTACATTTTTTTCTACAGTTTGAGCGATCTTGTATAGGGATACGAGATTTTCTCCAAAATACGTCAATTACTAAAGTAGTACTGTCTTGAAGAATTCGTTTCGTTGATGAGGTTGACAATTAATAATCAAAGCTTGCAGCTACTCTCATCGGACCAAGGTGTAGTTTAATTATAAAAAATTTTTAATTTTCTCTGATAACCTAACTACACCTTGGTCCGATGAGAGAAGCAGCAAGCTTTGTAGTACTGTCTAGTAAATTTATTTATTTTATTTGTTTAAGGTTTTTTTTTTGGCATTTTTGACCTTTTAGACCAACACATACAATTAATAATAATTAAGTGGAATAGATTAAATCAATATATTTACCAAATGAAGAAAAAAATACAAAATATTCATTTTTATCTTTAACTCTTTAAATTTCTATCATTTTATGATAATCCTGAGGATATAAATTTTTTTTTTTTTCAAATTTGACTTAACATAAGGACATCACCTCACAACTACACAGGAAATCTGGGAATAAAGTTTCCTATCAAAAATCTGATTTCGTGAATTCATTTTGATTTTATGACACTCTGACTACAAATCAGTGGTTTATAATAAAAGAGAAATCAAAAGGAAATAAAAAAGTTTGGTTGAAAAAACATCAAATTCACATAAAGTTTCAAAAATCGAACGAAAAGTTGTCGATTGACAAGAGAGTAATCGAGAGGAATATATACTTTCAGTTCAGTCCGTATATTAAAGAAAAAGGCGACCTGCATTCGATCTCAACCAGAGTGTAAAAAAATTTAATTTAATGAAAATAATTTAGAATTGAATAACTATGAGTTGAGGTTATTAAAATGCGAATTATTTATAAAAACACAAAATCATAAACAAGTAAATGGGAAATTGGTAAGTGACCCTATACGGTCCAATCAATGATTTTCTTTTTCTGATTATTAAGTTTTATAGGTCATTTTTTCTTTAAATTATTATTGTGTTTTCGTGAAACTAATTTTATATTTGTACTTTAATAAAGGTTAAATTTGGTTAAGAGGGAGAACTAATTTTATTGGCGTCGTGTATAATAAAATTTGAGTGAAAGCTGACTGAATTTCGACAGAATAATGAATATGGATTCTCTCGTGACTTAAGGCCCTCAAGAGGGTGGCTAACGAATCTTCAATTTCTCGTTAAGAAGAGTGAGAGTGAGTGAGAAGAGAGGAGAGAGTTTCAAGTTCACCTCAAACCTCAAACAGCCAGCTAGGACTGGCTGAGGTTCTTGAAAGTCTTTTCAGGGTCAAGGCAACTGAAGGCTGAAATTAAACTCTCGGGATGTCATAATTCGGACCCCTCTAATATAAATTGAATTAGCAAAAAAAAAAAAAAATAAAAATAAATAAAAAAAGTATAAATCAAAATTTTTATATCTCGTGCCTGGGGTCCCAGGTTGACTTACCACCCTAAGCGAGAAAAATTTATTTGAAATTAAGTATTTTGGTATGATTAAAATCATAATTTAATATTTTTTCTGGCCCTTCTGCATATTTTTTGTTTAATTATGATCAATTGGCTACAAAGCTAAAATTAATTTAAAAAAAGTAAAATGGGAATCTTTCATATAATATAAAATAATACAACTTTAATAATTCTTTTTATATATTATTTAGATTTAGATATTTAAAGAAATTGCATTCAAGTAAAAATATTATATTCTCCCTTGAGCGTTAATAAAGCACACTTTTAGAATTCATTTATCTATATCGAAATATATAAGGAACTAAAAATTTTAAGATGATAGAAGTATAAATTTTTTATGATTTTTTTTTTTTATTTTAAAAAGACGAATAATTTTTTTTACAAATGGTTTCACATAAAAAGATAAGGATATAATAAAAGAAGTAAAATATTTAGATTAGATTGAGTTCGCCAATATATTAGCAAGAAGAAAAAGGAACCAATATTCTTTTTTTATATAATAATGCATTTTATGTCAATTTAGAAACAACGGCAACGCCATATTGCTAACAATAAGGTTTTAAAGTTATAATCTTGTTATTTATTTTTTATGTTCTGTTGAAATTTCAATAATAAAAGAAGGCAAAATAAAAGAAAAGTCAATAAAAAAAATTCCTTACCAATATCATAATGATTTAAAACTATAAGGTGATATAAAATTATTTGATAACTACGAAACGTTTGTTTAAAAGTTCATTTATTTTTACAATTTACCTGAGTAGCTAGAAGAGAAATATTTAAATAGAGAAAAATGCATTAAAAAAAAATTTAACTAAACAAAATCTCTGGAACAATTGAAAAATTCATTAATGGGTTGCCTATCTTCAAGGAACCATGAACTTTGTTAAATCTCGAGAGAAATCGGGACTTAATTAAATATCAATTTTGGCATATTTGTCTTAATTATTATTATATAATAATAATAATTAAGACCCATATCATAAAAAATTTTAGAAAATCTAATTTGATTCCATAAAACCTTTCCCATAAACCCATAGAAAGCTAACATGAAAAAAAAAAACACTACTATTTCAACATGCATATCTTTGCAAAAATAAAGGATTTTATTTGTAGTCAATTCCAAAGAAAAATTCCATGTGAAATAATATTTCACTTCTTTTCTTTTTAATTAATAAAATTTCATTATTTCTTTTCAACTTCACCTCGTTATTCGCACTAATTGATCTATGTAAGCAATATAATTAATTTCAAATGTTAATCACATTAGTCAATTAATTTGAAATTGAAAAAAGCAACGATGTATTTCCTTATTTGACACCTCGTTAAGAGTAGTTTGAATGCATTGCACATTTCGGATGTGATGCACCCGAGCGCTCATTAAGGGCAGGCACGCATCCTCATCGAAAGTGCACGAGTGAGTACCTTCCCAGTGAAAGTACGGCCTCGGCCTTGTGTCTTTAAACAGCCTAAACAACCTTGCGCATCCTAAGAGCGCCACTTTCACTCGCTTCTAAAGCGTTAATTTGACAGCTGCTGTCACCCACCGTTTTAGTAGAGCTGCCGTCACTAAATTACGAAATCCATTC
This sequence comes from Euborellia annulipes, assembly GCA_023213315.1. NCBI lineage: Eukaryota > Metazoa > Arthropoda > Insecta > Dermaptera > Anisolabididae > Euborellia > Euborellia annulipes. The sequence goes on from JAKCPI010018307.1 coordinate 42,802, forward strand.
TTAATAAGTTTGATATTATAATATATCAGCTCTTGAATTAAATCGCCTTAATAGAATTAACGTTGTAATGACATTATAAATTTCTAAAGATTATAATTTTACTTTATTACTATTTTACATAATTTCCAGCAGTTCAAGTAAAGAGAGGTACTCGACATTATAGTTTGTTTTTAAAGAATCCAAAATTATTTTTTAAATGAAAAAAAAATCCTATCTTTTTTAAGGGGGAGTGAATAATGCATTTAGACACCGATGTACCAGGAAATTTATTTTGGGAGTGGGCTGATGGGTATCCGAAGGGTCCGGGGGTCCCCCCTCCGGAGAATTTTTGTAAATTTTATGTATCTAGAAGCATTTTTAGACCACCAATCAAATATTTTAGAGTTTTGCTAAAACTCTAGATATTTTAGAATTTGGGAGGGGGGATCTGCAACCCCCCTTAGAAACGCCAATGAATTCAGAGTCTGGCTGCCTCTATTGATAAATATTTTTAAATCCTATAATATAAGATGCACAAGTTTAAAACAATAAGAATTGAAAAAAAGCTAAGAACAGCCCTAAAAACAATTAATATTAAGATCTTTTATTGCCATTTCGACCAATTTTTCCAACCTTCTTTAGGTTTGAGACCTTAAAATTACAAAGCTATAATTAAAAATTCAGTACATATATTTTTTTAATTGTGTATTAAAATAAATCAATGTGGTTTTTGACAAAAACGAGAGTAATATAATACAAAACAAAAAAAGTAGATGTAATATGTATTGAATTTTGTAATTATTATTTTTTTTTAATTTTAAGAGGGCCAGAACAATCGAGTAAAACTTTGACAGAATTGAATAAAGCATTTTATAATTAGTTACTTTTATTGATTGCCTTTTAGCTTTCATCATTTTATGTTCAGCCATTATCTTCTCCGTAATAAGTTTTAATAAAAAAAAAATCTACCTGAGGGCTAAATTAATATAAAATAATATTATATGCTATATAAATGTTATTTGCAATAAATATATCACGTTTAGTTTAGTAATCTTACTATGAGACGTAAATATTGGTCATGACTTTAATGTTGCCTACTCTGCAGGCGCTAGCCAATCAACTTGGAATTCCACCCGGAAGAGTTCCGAGTTGGAAGAATGGAGACAGAAAATATTCAGAAAATTTCGAAATAAATTTTTTTAATTAATAAATTAGTAATTAAATAATAAAGTTTTATTTACAAAATATTAATGGAATATTTCAATGAGATGAAGGCGATTGCATTCCATGTCAAATTGTGCGAAATTTGACAAAACAAATCTGATTTTTATCTCTTCTAATTTCCCGTTTTTCCATAATTTCCTTGGTTTTATGGGGGATTTTTATTTCATTATCAAACATTTTTCATACTCATTGGGAAGCATGGCACAGTGGTAGAGTTCTTTTCTTCTCTACTAGAGGCCAAGGGTTCGCATCTCGCCTCATGGGACAAAAATTTATTTCAATTGAATTGGCTACTAATCAATTAAAATAAATAGAGACGGAGTCTAAATAGCCTCCAATGCCGAAAATGACCTTAAATAAATAAAAAATATTTGCAAAAATAAAAAAAAATCCCCCCTTCCAAAATATATCAGCTTATATTGAAAATTACCATGGTCAATGCTCTGCCGAATTAAAATCAATTATCCCACCCAATGCAACATATTCACGGAACACAAAAGAGGCATCGTCCCAGCATCCCTATGCTGTTCAGATCACGACTAACAGAACTAGTCAATTCCATTCTTCCTTTGTCCCTATGACCTCCCGTGATTGGAACAAGCTCCCTGCGTCTATCTTCCCCAAAACCTACAATCTTCAGACTTTCAAGCCTAACCTCAACAGGCATCTTCTCAGTTCCCGCAGTTGAGTTTCCCCTTTATGCTTCTCCTTTTGTTTTTATTTTCTTCCTGGCTGCATGTGACTATTGGTCATTATAAAAAAAAAAAAAAAATTAGGTTTCAAACTTTAAAAATGGCTAGTTTTTGTTAAAAACAATTTAGTAGCAAGGGCGGATCCAGAGGTGTTTCTTGGGAGGGGGGGGTAATCTAGTGTGACTGGTCACACAGCACACACTTTTTTCTTAATTTTAAAGGCGCATTTTGAATTTGTTTGCCAGAATATAATTACAAATCAATTTTTTAAGTATTCATTTTTAAAATTTTACATTAAAAATAAATTTTTTTGAGAAAAAAAGTATTTTTTTCAAATCTCGGGGGAGGGGGAGGGTAATTACCTCCTTTGCCCCCCTCTTGTATCCGCCCTTGTTCAGTAGGCCTAATAATTATTATTGAATTTTTACTTTTTTTACTTATCAACAATATACAATCAAAATTTACTAAGCAAATATAAATAACAATTTTTTTTTTTTTTACTAGAAAAGGTTAATTTTTTCAAAGTTTAATAAGAACATATTTTCTTCGTTTTGGTTCATATAGGCCTAAGCTTAACAGTTAAAATTAAAAAAAAAAAATTAAACATATTCCCTCAGAGAGAAATTTTTAAAATTCGTTCCGTTTGCTGTTTGTACTCAAAATATAGTTGAAACTATTTAGTCGATGTCTAACTTAGGAGAAAGTTTTGAATTAAAAAAAAATCTTCATTTCGTATATAGCTCAAGAGTGGGGAGTTTGAATGTTAACTAATAATTAATTAAACCTATACTTTATTATATACATGAAAAAAAAATAATTATACAGTATTTTAATAAATCTAGAGGGGAGAGGTTATATATAGGACCTGAACAGCCAATTATACATCTTTGGTTAATTGATTGATTAGTGGGGTGATTAGAGCACTACGTCCTCCTCAGAATTTATTGCTTATTACATGTTCAATTTAAATGACAACATTTAAAATTAACATATAATTTAAAATAAGGAATAAGTTTGAAAGTTTGAGAATTTTTTTGGGCTGTGAAAAAAAAAACATGCTGCCTAAAGTAATTTATTAATCTATTAAGCAATGTTTCGATAAATGTTTTGTCTAGTTCTCACACTGCTAGATTGTAAGCGATCAGGATATAAAAAATAAATAAATCTCTGAGCTATTTGTTTGTTAAAAATTTTACAGATCTTTTTATATTAAAACTGAGGGACTTGATGAAGACAAAACATTTGTCGAAACGTTGCTTAGTAGGAGAGCTTAAAAAAAAAAACAATGGCTACACTCGTTCAAAACCCAATAAAAGAAAATTATTTTGTAGATTTGGCGAATTCTTCCTCATTTTCATATAAAATACCGCATCTCCTTTAGGTAGAAAATTAATTAATATTGTATTATATACTGTTAGCTGATCTAATAAATTTGTCTATTATATAATTAAAATTAATACTCTATAAAGTAGAAATTATAGAAAAAAATTATTTAATTATTTCATAAGGGGTTAATAAAATTTTAATTTGAAATTCTTTTTAAATCCAATAAATTTCTAAATATTTCCTCGTTCTTGTTAATTAACATGTAATCTTAATTCTCAAAGCTTCTTTTTTACTCATCACTTTCTTTACAGATAGATAATTAAATTCTTTCTTAATGGAATTCTATAATATAGGAAATTGTATTCATGCAATTCGATTTTTATAGTAGTAGATGTTTTTTTTTTTTCAATTTTATGTCATTCTTTGAGAAGTCTGAGATATGACTGGGGGTTTTTATCAATTATCGAGTAACAAGCAATTATTTTTTTTTTCTAAATTTCTCTTTATATAATTAGAAACTAATTTCTTATCAAAATTATCAAATTTCCTCTAAAACTTTGCTAAGTATAGTCGGTAGCACGAGGGTAGGGTAGTGTGAACATATTTTTCCCGGGCTAATGCGAAAACATACCCCCAACAAAAATTTTTTCAAATAGAAAATTTTTTAACAAAGGGGGACAATAGTTATAAAGTGAAATAAATTATAATATAATAAAATAATATAATAATAATATTATTAAATGACAAAAAAAAAAATATATATATATATAAAAATTTCATAAAAATGTCGTCATATAAAAAGAAATAATTTTATTAATCTCATTTTATCTCTTTTCTCACATGACTAGAAGGATGATATTAATATTTATTTTAAATATTTTTTGATAAGATTGATTAATTAATTAGAATATTTGAAAAAATTTGATTGTATAAAGGCACTTGCTCTCTCAAAGATTTAGAGTTATTTTTCCTAATCGTTAGATTGGAGTGTAAAGATTTAATCTTTCGTTATTTTTAGTCAGGCAAATAAAATCAATTATTTGAAGAATAGAAATGGCTGCGGTAATGATTGAATGATGCGGGAATGGCAGCAGAAATAAAAAATTTTAATAATATTTCGCCTACGTTTCGGGAATGCGTTGCTCACATCCTAAATAATTAATTTTACAGAGGACGAAATAATTATCCTGAGGATGGGAGCGATGCGTTCCCGAAACGTCAACAAAATAATGTTTTTTTTTTATTTCTGTTGGCTGCCTTGCTCATTGCATTCCTTATTCAATAAATTATTTATTTAATTTTAATATTTTTGTTCTTGATTTTAAAACAGACATGGAAGTAGCCAGACATCTTGTTAGGTGGGGGGGGGGGGGCAATCACTCGTTAGGACGGGAAGAGGGAGGTATGCAATTAATATATACATAGATTAATAATAATTATTATTATTAATATTATTTTCCTTATATAAGCTCATTTAAAAAAAAATTTCAAAATGGGAAAAATATCAGTATTTGTTTTTAATAGTCTAGACAAAAAATTTTTAGGACATGAGAGGGAGGGCATTGGCCCCCACCCTGCCCCCTCTGGCTACGCCCATGAATACAAACTTATCTAATTATACGATATTTTAGAAATTAATGCTCGTATCAAGGATAGCCAAAAAATTTGATAATTACGCTAAAATAAGGTAAAATTTTAAAGCAATTTTTACTTTTTACTTTCTCTTACCCTATATATGAAATACCATATATATAGAGATAAAGTATTGGCAATCATGTCAAAAATTCGATGTCGAGATTTTGATGGATATACATGTTTTGAGGTTTTGATTAAAATTCATAAATCAATTATTTTTTGCATGCTCTTTAAAAAGTACATCAGTAAAATTTTTCGTGAAAATTGTTTGAAGTACTCTTTACTGATGTATTTCAGTTTTTTTCAAATTCATTTTCCTGCTCTTCCTTCCATAGACCCAATGTTAAATCGCTATGGGGATTTGCATGTTAATTTCTCGGTAAGAAATGGTGCACAAAGTCACACCAGATTTTTTTCTTTTGTAGCAGATTTTTTTGCATTTCTTTCTATTCATATTTTCATTAATAATAATTCAGACAACTTTTTACCTATAGGACTAGAAAATTACAGACTTTTGATATTTTTTTTTCCTTTAAATTTAAACTTTTAATTAAAAATTTCTTTTTTTTCATTCATATAAAGCTAATTTCTCCCAGAGGCAAACAAGCGAGAATCAAATAAATGCCTTTTGTATTTAAATTGGTAGGGAGTTGAATGAGTTCGCTAAATCATCTACTTGAAAAAATACCTCTTTCACTGTTTATCTAATTTTCCCGGAGCACACTCACTCACTCACCTAAACTAAGTCAAATGTTGTTGTTTTTTAAATTTAATTGGAGATAGTGAAACGTTTTCACACGTTTTCCAGGTAGGCACTTTATGGCATTACACACCCCTTCTACCCCCTCTCACCTCACCTCTCTCCTTTTGTCGTTAAAAAAAAACTCAGCTTATGAATAGGCAAGCATTCATTACTTATGTTTGTTTTTAAGCTCTAAATGAGCTAAACAGAGTTTAACAATTAAATTGGGAAGTAGGCCTAATTAATTGAAAAATTAAAATTAAATAATTGAAAAGTGAAAGTTGTACCTATAAAATTTTAAAAAATTAAGATAAGGGGTTGTAAAAATGAATTTTTCCGAGATAATCAAGCTAATGAGGAGAAAACAAAATACAAGCAGCTATTGATATGGTGAGGGAAACGAGAACCCAGTATTTTTTCTAAAATAGTTATTTCCACAACATAGACCCTATATAATCTAACATATATAGCTAATAAAAATTAAACACATACAATATATAAAATATAGTATTAGATAGAAGTATAATTGGTAAAGAGCATAAAATAAATCATTACTTTTTAAATTTTTGTTTTCCTTAATATGACTACCCAAAAAAAGTTTTCTTACTGGGGACTGAGGCCTGCAAAAATTTTAAGTTAGCAGGGTGAACTACATTAATTCCCCCTCTATATCCCAATAAATAAAGCATTAGAAATTTTGTTAAAATTTTTGGGTAAAAAAAATAAAAAAATAATCAACATGTATAAACCCAACTATTAATTTTGATAGAAGAAAAAAAAATCCAATATAAAATTAGAAAGTAAATTAATGTTATTTTTTCTCGAAATTACGGATTTTTTTACGCTATTTACTAATTAAACTGTCTAGTGCGATTTACTTGATGAATAAAGGCAACCGGCATAATAATCAATTGGAAATAAAACTTTTTAGACTTTTTGGCATCAAAGGCTATTTATTAGGCCTATATCAATATATTGTTGCAAATAACAATATTTAAATTAACTTGATTCTTTAAAAGGTACCATTGTTATATTATTAAATTTTATATAATTTTGAAACATTTAACTCCATTTTGGTCTAGTCTTCAAAATTTTTAAATTTACTCTCATCAAATATACATGTATTCAATTAAAATTTTTAAATTTTTACTTGAGATTCAGAAGATAAAAACCTTACGATAAATAAGTAAATAAAATACATTTACTTTTATTAAATAGACCATAAATGTTATAAATTCACTTGCGAGTTTGTATTTTTCATTCAAACAAAATAATCTCTTTTTAGAAATTATTATTATTTCTAAATCCCAAGTAAAAATAAAAGATATTTTTTATATGATTAATTTTAATAATCATTATCAATGTTTAATTAAAAAGTTTATATCAATCACAGGATTGGAGTAGCTCAATCACCTGATGGGCTACATAAAAAAATAATGTCCTGCATCATTCAGACAATTTTAAAAGACCATCATCGGATTATATTTATTCATATCACCTCGAATTCAAATGATATAAATAAATCAACTGCAAATGAGCTTTATCCTCTGGTTTATGAGACGAGTCATCACCGAGATAAAGAGTGAATTCAAAAATCTTCAAGCAAGATTGGAGTTAACACTTTAATAATCAAAATAAAAAAAGATTTTCTTCTTTATAATCACAAATTTATTGGCACCGTATCTTGAGCACTGTTTTCATTTTCCTATTGACACTTTACACTGTTTTGCCCTGGTCACCGACGCACGTGTCTTTATTGTTTACATTCGAATCACCTACCGTGATTGTAAGCATCGCTCCGGATGTATGATTAAATGCTAGGTGAAGGAAGTTCTTCCCGCAGCCCACTCGCCTGCCTCTGCAATTGCCCTGGTTGTTCTAAACTCCTTTCACTGACAACTTGGGCTTTATAGCACTCTCTTCCCACCAAATTCCCCAACCATCACCTCCCCTGAGGAAGACCCCACGACTTGGGGGAAGAGTCGGCCGCCTCTTCTTCTTCTTCATCATCTATACACCTCCTCTCAATAGTGGAGGAGGACTTGAGCCCATCGATCATCTTAGTGAATAACAATTAAGTGTTGTGGCCTAAAGAAATTACAAAATTGAGAGCAAACGTTTTTTTCCCATCAAAGAGGACAGTTTGTCGGATTTTATTTATTAGCCGGTTTACCAAATATGATGTAATAATAAATTACATTGCAAAATCTTATGAACAATCTTAAAATAGTGAGGTATCATTTTTTATATTTCCATCTATGCAAATTTCATTGATGGAAAAAATCCAGGAACGATATTAAACCAGAAGGAATAATTTATTGAGACCGAGAGTGTATTAAACAATACAACTTTAATTATTAACACACGAAAAAAATCCTCAATATTTGAGACCAAGTAAGTGTCTTTCTAAATTAATTGGCAGCAAGGGTGGATACAGGGGGGGGGGGTAAAGGGGGTAATTACCAACCCTCCGAGATTTGAGAAAAATATTTTTTTTTTGGGAAAAAAATGTATTTTTAATATAAAATTTTAAAAACTAATACTTAAAAATTTGATTTGTATATATATTCTGGTAAACAGCTATAGAATGCACCTTTAAATTAGCGATAATAAGAAAAAAGTGTGTGCTGTTAGACCAGTCACCAGTCACATCAGATTACCCCCCCCCCCCCCGAGAAACTCCTCTGGATCCGCCTCTGATTGGCAGCCACTATTATTCACACGTAAAAAACAATTTAAGAACGAACTCTTTACCCCTAACATAAGAGATGAGACAGAGCTGCTGCTGAGGGTTTTGATGAAGGGTTGATATAAAAAATGTTTATTTTTCATTGGTATATTTGACTGATTTGAATAATAAATTTATTTGAATACCAATTCGATTTACAAAGGATATTGAGATAGTGTATACGTAAAACATGAACAATAAACAAACAAGAATATGAACAGATATAGGGTTTTCTTTAAATGATTGAAAAAACCTCAAACACTCTCAAGAATTATTAATTTTTTTTATTCTCCATTCGATTTACAGTAAATTAAATTTGAAATTCTGCAACCCTTTGGTATAAATTAATAAAAATCTGGTGTGACTGGCGCACAGCACACAACTTTCTCTTACCTTCGGTAATCGAAAGTTGTGTTCTGTGGTTGTCACACCAGATTTTTTGTGTCTAAATGTATTTAGTTTCCGACAGTAGGGTACAATTGAATTCAAGATGTAAAATTTATAAGTATGGCAAAATATTTATATTTTGTTACCATGTCAACCATTTCTCCTATCTTTTCTATGGAGTACAAGAGTAAAGTGGTCTTCAGAAGATTTCATTGACAAAATGAGAATATACATTTTATTGAAGATCTAAAAAATAATTGATTTTTGAATTTAAAAAAAAATCGTTGGAGCAAATTTAGAGAAAATCGAAAAAAACTGAAAACTACATCAGTAAAGTACTAGTACTTTTTGGTCGATTTTGTTCAAAAGCTTCGTGTCACGTCCCAGGGGGGTGCCTAATTTAAATATAAAATTTCAACCTCCTAGCTCTTTTCGTTCTTGAGATATTTTGTTCACAGACACACACACAGACAGACACACAGACAGACCATGTCGCGAAAATCACTTTTTTGGATTCAGGGGACCTCAAAACGTGAAGATTCATCAAAATCTCGACATCGAATTTTTGACATGAATCCAATACTTTCTCTCTATATTATAGGTGATTACACTTCTTCCAATATTTTATATATTTCATATATAGGTAAGAGAAAGTACAAATTACACCATAGAAGTCTACAATAAATTAAATAAGACAATTAAATAACGAAGGAAAAAATATTCAATTTATGCAAATATCTTAACGGGTAAGTGAAGTGAAGAATAATTCTCTCCGCATGCCATTTCATAATTGCATTAAATGACCCCATTAATCCTGACCCCTCAGGACTCATCAATGCAAGAGGATTTGCATTCGGCTAGGCGTTTCCCAAAAAATGTTAATATTAATTGAGTTAGATAACATAAAAAGAGACTCATTCTGAATTTTTTATTGAAACATGAGAAGTAGGTTCTGACGCCTTTTCTTCTGACTAAAAAATTCCGAGGGTGAATTGAAATATCACTTTCCATTAATTATGCCCCCTCAATTTTATTTAAATTTAATATAATGAGAATTTTTCTATAACTTTTCTGAGGCCATTTTGAGTCTATATAAAATGAAACCAATATAAATTAATTTGATTTCTTTGGAATCAGACCATCCTGAAATAAGAGCTCTACTCTAAAAGACATAAAGACGGCATAATTGATTTTAGTTTAAAATGACAGCCAAAGGCTATAAAATTAAGATATGATGACATAATAAATAATAAATAAATAATAATATTAAATAAACAATATTATAATAAATATAAAATTACCATTTATTTCTTCTATATTGGCTGTGGATATTTATTATGATAAGAAAAGTTAAAATCAGGAGTAAATAAATATAATAATTTAATTTTCGTATGCATGTCGCGTAATTGCTCAGAGCTAACAGAGAAATTAATAAATAAAATATATTACACTCTCAGTTTTATGAAATTTAAATCTCAATAAAATAAATAAATCAAAAGAAAATTTATATTAGAAATAATCTTAAATATTTTGACATAGAAAGAAAAAAATAATTATAATATAATATATACCGTTATATTATTTTTCTTATTAAATACAACATGAAAAATAACCATTTATTTCTTCTATATTGGCTGTGGATATTTATTATGATAAGAAAAGTTAAAATCAGGAGTAAATAAATATAATAATTTAATTTTCGTATGCATGTCGCGTAATTGCTCAGAGCTAACAGAGAAATTAATAAATAAAATATATTACACTCTCAGTTTTATGCAAATTTAAATCTCAATAAAATAAATAAATCAAAAGAAAATTTATATTAGAAATAATCTTAAATATTTTGACATAGAAAGAAAAAAATAATTATAATATAATATATACCGTATATATTATTTTTTCTTATTAAATACAACATGAAAAATACTTATTTTTACTTTCTCTTACCGTATATATGAAATATATAGAGAGAAAGTATTGGAATCATGTCAAAAATTCGATGGCGAGATTTTGATGGATAGACTATAAGGGAAGTGTGTCTATATTTTACCACTTAAGAGTGTGCCTATATTGTACCTCTTCAGAGTTGGCTTTGGGATCCCGTAACGCCTACATACTTCGTTTATTCCCATATCGCCATTTTGCAGCTAGAAAATGGTTCTTGACGTATCAACCGCACTCCATTTATCATATTTTTTCCATCTTGTGTCATCAATGTACATTGAAGGTGACATGCAACATACACGGAACACAAGGGAGGCATCGTCTCAGCATCCCTATGCTGTTCATATCACGACTAACAGAACTAGTCAATTCCAATCTTCCTTTGTCCCCATGACCTCCCGTGATTGGAACAAGCTCTCTGCGTCTATCTTCCCCAAAACCTACAGTTTTCAGACTTTCAAGTCTAATCTCAACAGGCATCTTCTCAGTTCCCGCAGTTGAGTCCCCCTTTTATGCTTCTCCTTTTGTTTTTATTTTCTTCCTGGCTGCATGTGACCACTGGTCATTATATCTCTTCGGACTTTATGCACCCATTCCAAAAAAAAAAAAGTTCCTCCACCCTCAACTGGGGAGCTTTCCGTAGGGCAAGAAATTACCGCTCTCGGTGTCAGTACAGCAGGAATGTTGGTGGTACAATTATAGAGCTGGTACAATTTAGCGCACTTCCCCTTCATGTTTATTTATTGAATTTGAATTCACCTTTGATTTTCAAATTGATTTTCTCTTGTCTTAAGCCTGAGCAAAGATCAGTCTATGTGAATCGAGAAAGGTGAAAAGGAGTCTTTCTTCCTCTTTATACTTAACACTTGAACGGGCACCGCACTCAGATTGGAGGTGAGCACCCTCAACACGTTTCTCAACATTTTTTTTTTTAATTATTTTTTTTTTCATATCTAGAATAGCTGAGGTGATTATTCAACGAATAAATATAATCAGGGAGAGAGAATAAAAAATAGTTATATCATGGTTTAAATATTATAATAATTAAAACTGTTAAAAAATTCAAAAACATTTAATTGTTAAGAGCAAGAAGGGCAGCCTCGAAATTTTTATAACTGCTAGTGAGTCCAATAGTAATAAAAATTTCACATTTAATTTTTAATTTTTTTTAAAATTTATTTAAGATCTTTTTCTGCATCTAGCATCTAGGACCATTTATATCACTATTTATTTCAAATGATTGGAAGGCAATTCAAATGAAATTTTCTCGCTTGGGACGGGAAGCGAACCAGGGACCCTAGGCACGAGAAGCTAATGTCTTCTCTTTGCACCACGTGTCACGGGCCTCACATTTAATTAACAATTAAAATTGTTTCTTTTTCATTCTAAAAATAAACTTACTTGGTGACCCATCCAAAATTTATTCCTTAATGAAAAAAAAAAGAAAGAGAAAAGCCGAGGATTAAATTGTTTATTCATTACCAAGGCTGCGTTTAAATAAAGAAATCCCGAGATTATTTTCTAATATTTACAGAATAAATATTTAAAACAATATTTTTGATTCGTAAGCACCTAAGTAGCTACCTCTCAATAAAGAACACATTTTCATATCGATATGAAAAGTCATTGATATGTTTTCTTTCTTTCAACGCCGATTTAGATAGTCTATTGTTTTGATATTTTGATGATCCCAAGCAACCTGTTTGACAAGCTGCTTTAAATTTCGCCATTTTCGTAGACTGTTAATATCTTCTCATCATTTAACATTATTATTAACATTATTACTTAACTGTCATCTTCATTTCATCTTTTATTGTCCTTGAATATAACATCGAGAAATTTAATAAAAACAAATATGAGAACTTTCTATTTTTTTTTGAAGAATAAATATCTTGTTAATTGGAGCCGAGATGGTCAAATGTCGTCTTGCCTCAATTTAGAATTGGGTGTCCTACATTCCAAATTTGCAACCAGTCTTACTTGTACATTAAATGATTTTTTTTCTTGGCAATGAGAAAAAATAACTTTTAGAGTGTTTTCTCCGAATATTTCGAAGGCATTTATTAGCACTTCTTCATCAGCGGCTGTTACAAAAGAAAAAATAATAATTAGAGTGAGTTTAATTTAAGCAAATTGAAATATAAAAATTTTTTTAAGAAATAATAATATTATCATACCTCACTCTAATAATACCACATACAAGTTATAATTTCGGAGCGAAATGTTAGATTGGCAGGTCTATGCATTACAACCAGCTGTCTCGAGCAATAAGGCGTCAATGACAAATAATTATTTTTATTATATCAAATAGGTGGCTCAAATCAAACGAAAGGTCAATGCATCGAGATTTAAATAGATTAATGTTATTATTTGTAAGAGAAATGCCAACGATCTGATTGAAAAATAAAATTATTTATTGAATTTAATTTTGATAAAACATTTTGCTAGAGAGAAATGAAGTTAAAAAAGTTTTTAAGAATTTAGCAACGCTCTTTATGTCATCCGACAGGCCTTGAGTATCCACTTTGTAACCAACAGCCGCATTGATGTTTTTTGATGTAACAAGACTCCTTTGAAAAATCTTTTCAATCTGTTTGACCTTTTCAGTGTCGAGAATTTCAAAATTGCTAGTCAAAAATGATGGCCTCGTTCAAAACAGTGTTTAGCTAAACCGGTAGTGGCCCCTGAGGGGTTTTACCCTCCGACCTCCTATGTTCCGCCATTCTCACACTGGCGAATCTCCCAGTATTCCCCCCACATAAACGCCGCTACAGTTTTTACAATTTATTTTATAGATGATGTTTTTTCTAAATTCTTTATCGGC